>PVIU01005513.1:71018-112687 GCA_004026605.1 Ondatra zibethicus | reverse complement strand
GGATGCACAGCACAGGGACGCACAGCACAGGGACGCACAGCACAGGGACGCACAGCACAGGGACGCACAGCACAGGGTGGCACAGCACAGGGACGCACAGCACAGGGATGCACAGCACAGGGTGGCACAGCACAGGGACGCACAGCACAGGGACGCACAGCACAGGGTGGCCCTCTTTATGGTGCAGCCCTGGTGTCAGTCTCGGCACTGACCTCTGGGAAGGCAGTGGAGTTGGTGGCCACTGGAGTAGGGACAATAACCTCAAGCAGCTACTACTGCTTGCTGGAGACAGCTGTTGACAGGTGAGCCCTCTGCCCCACAGTCAGCTTTAGGGGGCAGAACAGAGATGGGGTTCTGGCCATGACATGCGCCCCACCACGCCTCTGGAATTAGAGAGGGGAGAACTGGACTCACGTCACTGTCACAGCAGAAAATATTTCCATTGACCCAAAGGCCTGATGAGATTTCAGTCCAGGACCCAGAGTCCATGTACTCTATGTTGACTTCCTCTAGGGACAGGTACTGTCCTTTGACTAGCAAAGGCCAGACAGGGTCATTAATATTACAGAAAGGTAAACATGGAGATGACATCCTAGGTGATGCACTGCTCCTCCGAGGCAACTGTGGTGTGGCTGGAGGGCGGGAGCCAGGACTCCTCAGGAGGTTCCCATGGCAACCTGCTGCATGACTGGCACCAGGTGCTCACGTTCTGCTCTAGAAATATGCATTCTGATTTCTTGTCTTGCCTTCTCTGAACAGGTGCCTCTCTCCTTGGGGCCCTTCAGCTCATCCCAACACTGTGAAACACAGTAGGCTGGTCCTCGCCCCTCTCCCACCATCCTGTCTTCCGGATCACTAGACTTTATCAACTGAAGATGCCCTTCATCAGGTCTGCTCTGACTCTCGCGAAGTTGACAGAACTCTGTTCTGTACTCCTTCATGAACGTGTCCTTAGACGACGATGATGGCTAGCGTTGGAGAGATCACGTGTGTGAGAGATGGGAGTGCTCAGACAGGATAGCAGTAGCCAGCCAGGCTACCGAATGAATACCACGCAGAGCCTAGGATTGAGATGCATGTGTGAGCGTCAAGGGCTGCTGTCATGAAGACTCTTACAGACTCCAGGAAAGATCTGGAAGGATGATTTGAGGGACCACTTTAGAGTAGTCACAGAGGCTAGAGGGTTTTGACACATACTGCACACTGTGGGGAACACAGTGAGCATTTCTGGTCCTGGTAGACATCTAAGGGCACCGCTATCATGGATGTTGGGGGCTGGAGAGATGGTGCAGTGGTTAAGAGCCTGTACTAATCTTTCGGGAGACTGGAATTTGATTCCCAATATGCACACTGGGCAGTTCACAGCTGCCTGTAGCTCCAGCTCCGGGGACTGTCACTGTCTTCTGGACACTCTACAAGCACCGTACTCCTGTGCACAAGCTCCCACTGGAGACATAGATAAACACATAATTGAAAATTAATAATGAAGAGAACACAGGTGGTGGTTCTGTGTGAGCCAGTGGTGGAGCCTCTGGGCTTCAGTTTCTGTAGCTGTGAAATGGGGACAATGAGAGCATCTTTGTCCTGGACCCTGCAAGGGTCAGTAATCATAAAGCGTGCTAGCACACTTCCAAAGTGGGGCCACTGAGGCTGTCACCGCCAGTGACTGAGTGTGGAACCCCATGGGGCGGGGAGAATCAAAGAGGTCATCTTAGCCCACCATTCTCATCGCCAAGATGGACAAATCCAGCTGTTCTGAGTGACAGACCTCAGCGAGTGGCCAGCTGAAATGGAATGTGAACCCCAGACTCCAGATTCCCTGCTGGTTACTCTTCTGTGTCAAGATTAGGAAGTTGTGATCCTTTATCTAAACAAAATTGGGTCTGAAAGCATCTAATATGTAACCATATTGTTCCCAGAAACCAAGATCAATAATTGTGAACTGTAGCAAAATGCCACAAGAAAGTAGATTCCACAGTTCCAACCACAGCCCTGGGAGCGCCTGGCTTTCACAGCCCGGCAGGGTGAGGGCTGGGGAAGATGTCGCTGGGCTTTCCCTCATCCCTCAGAAACTTAGGGAAAGGAAAAGATGGCAGCTGAGGCCAAACCAGGACTGCAAATGTGCTTTGGCATGTTCTGTTTGTAGACTTCTGTGCTTTGGCATGTTCTGTTTGTAGACTTCTGTGCTTTGGCATGTTCTGTATGTAGACTTCTGTGCTTTGGCATGTTCTGTTTGTAGACTTCTGTGCTTTGGCATGTTCTGTTTGTAGACTTATGTGCTTTGGCATGTTCTGCTTGGACACTTCTGTGCTTTGGCATGTTCTGTTCATAGACTTCTGTGCTTTGGCATATTCTGTTCGTAGACTTCTGTGCTTTGGCATGTTCTATTTGTAGACTTCTGTGCTTTGGCATGTTCTGTTTGTAGACTTCTGTGCTTTGGCATGTTCTGTTTGTAGACTTCTGTGCTTTGGCATGTTCTGTTCGTAGACTTCTGTGCTTTGGCATGTTCTGTTTGTAGACTTCTGTGCTTTGGCATGTTCTGTTTGTAGACTTCTGTGCTTTGGCATGTTCTGTCTGTAGACTGTTCTGAGACTTTTCTGTGTTTAAGTTCATTCTTCCCATGGCAGCACTTTGTAGGTAGGCTGTATTGTTAAACCCATTCCAGATGAGATGTCAAGAAGTGGAGTTTTTTATTTAGAAGGTCTGACCATGCAGGAAAGGGGAACTGGGATGGTGCCTGGCATCTTGAGTTTGGACTTTCATCTTTAGTTAGAAGTGTTGGAACTCTGGGTTCCCATTTTCTTAATGTTGGCAAACTTAGTTTTTGATGTGGTGTTTTTAAATGGACAGATTTGAGCTTGCCATCCTGGCTTTTCACATGTGTGCTTGTTTTAAATCTCCACTTAGCATAATTGAGAATCACCTGGTCGGGGAGACTGAGGAAATAACCCAGATTAGATTGGTCCATGGGCACATCTGTGTGGGTTGTCTTGATTGCTAGTGGGTGTAGGAGGGCTCGGCCCACTGGGGCAGCAGCAGTCCTGGGCAGCAGGCTTCATAAGGAAGCAGCTAAGCACGAGTCTGGAAGCAAGGAAGCAAGCAGTGTTTCTCGGTGGTTCCTGTTATATGTCCTTGGCTGTGAGTGAGCTCCCTGGTTGGAGACAGTGTTGTGTGGAGTAGCAGTGAATCCTGTCTTCAAGTTCTGCTTGTGTTCCTGCCCTTCCCTTCCTTCAGTGGTGGGCTCTGACCTGGAAAGGTAAGCCCAATAAACCCTTTCTCTTAAGTTCCTTTGGGTCATAATGACTGCCAAGGGACAGAAATGGATCTAGGACAGCAAGCAAACACGCCGTGCCACCCGCCATCAGGCAAGATAAGATGTAGAATTCCAGTTGATTCTCACATCCTCCATCTGACTTGCCTGTGAGATATTTTTAATGTCCCCCCATTTTACTCCCTTGTCCCCAAAGAGCTTTTTTAGGCCTTCTTAACTATCTCTTCTAACAACAGAACAGGCACCTCGTGGCTGTTTGTGTGCTTGCTTTTCTCATGTGTGCACAAAGAAATAAGACCCTCTTACCTTGCCCTCAAACCACTCTTCACTCTTGGCACAGCCTTGCCCCAGCTGGGAAAGGACGGGGTTTCGTGGGCACAGAAACAAGGTCCGTGGGGAATTTTTCAGCATCCCAATAGCTCCCAAAGTGTGCTTTGTGTAACCTCCATGAGAGTTTGCTCCAGTGTCCCCTGTGTCCTGACATCTATGAAAATGTTGAATTAGCTGTGAGGTTTCCTGCCAAAGTCAGATCCAGGTGATATTATTCCCTAAAGATCTGGTCCCCTGAAATATCGGTTCCTGGGCTGTGGAGGCAGCTTCCTTTCCTCCCGTCTCCTTCCAACCACCCCTGAGAGCCATCCCTTC
Organism: Ondatra zibethicus; assembly: GCA_004026605.1. Lineage (NCBI taxonomy): Eukaryota > Metazoa > Chordata > Mammalia > Rodentia > Cricetidae > Ondatra > Ondatra zibethicus. Next base: position 108,771 of record PVIU01005513.1, on the reverse strand, counting down.
AGTCAGGGAAGAGTCTGTCACTGTTGCTGTGGTTAAAAAGGCAAAGGAGGAACAGTACTATTTTATAAAGTTTATTGAACTAACAGCCCTTCCTGAATTGAGAAGGTCCATCCAGAGGAGGGCCGGGATTTGGACAGAGCAGGCTCAAGGGATGAGCTTTCTAAGGTGGAAGCCAAGTAAAGGCAAGGTGTGCTCGCTCTGTGTGGGTCTTGCCCTGTCTTCTGAAGAATCTCTACTTCACAATTCCAAGTCTGTTGACCACTCTGAGTGGCTGATTCCATCCCACTTGCTTGAATACCACCATGGACATGAGCGGTTTGATTATTGCTTCTGTCTGCAATCAAGGAAGCTTTGGGTCCCCTGTGAAGCCTTGCTGACTGTTCCGGTTTGTAATGTGGAACGTCCCCAGAGGTTCATAAGCACTTGATTGGCAGCTGATGGGCTTTGAGGAGGAAGGTGGGTCCTGAGGATCTAAGTCAGCAGATACTCACTCACAAACTCACCTTATGGGAAGAACCTGAAAAAAATAGAAGGCGGGGTCTAGCTGGAGGAAGTAGCTCACTGGGCATGTGCATTCTGCCTCTGTCACTTCTTGCATTCATTTGACCCTGTCTATCATGAGGTAAATGGGCTCGGTCACATGTTTTTGATGTCATGGTATTCTGCCTCACCACAGATCCAGAATCAGTAGAGCAGGGCAGTACAGACCTAATCCCCCGAAACTATGAGCCGAGGTAAATGATTCTTTCTCAGTTGTTTGCCTGGGAGACAGAGTTCGATAGCACCCTGGCTTTGTTTGCTTGCCATTTGTTTCAGGCTCAGTCTCATTTTCATTTCCCCCAGACACCAGTAGATTAGGGCTCCATGCTACCTCAGAAAATGGTCAAATCCAGCGGCTTCATCAACATTTATTACCAGGGTTTCCACAGGTCATGAGGCCTCCTGAGTTCTCTGCTCAGGGGCTCCAAAGCTGTGGTCAAGGTGTCATCTGGGCATCCATCCAACCTGAACAGGGTCCTTCTTCAGGCTCAGTGCTAGTGGGCAGAGTAATTGCAGGTCAGAGGCTCCCAGCTCCAGGACCCCTGCTGTTCTGTTGATGTGGGACTCTCTCCCACAGGCAGCTCCTGCCACCGAAGGGAAGCTTCAAGGACAGCAAATGTGTTTCTGATGCTGCCGCAGGATGGGGTCTGCCCCCCTTTAAGTTGACAGGAGGACATTCACCAAGGTGCAGTCATCACTTAAGTGGTATCAGAAGACCATCTTAGAATTCAGAAAGGTGCGTCTCTGTCATTTTCTTAACCATTGATGTCTCTGTCTCTCTTAACAATTGATGTCTCTCTTAACCATGATGTCCCTCTTAGCTATTGATGTCTCTCTCTCTTAGCCATGATGTCTCTCTCTTAACCACTGATGTCTCTTTTTCTTAGCCATGATGTCTCTGTCTCTCTTAGCCACTGATGACTCTCTCTCTCTCTCTCTCTCTCACACACACACACACAGTCATTGCTTGTCTTTATCTCTTGGGCTGAAAACCAGCTTCAGGTCCTCAGAGACAGTCTTCCTAGCAAGGTGCTTCTGGACATTTCAGAGAACCCTCAGTGGGCTAGGAGGTCAAGCACAGCAATTAATGTCAACCCACAGGTGAGGTCCATTGTTGAAAGGGCAAAGCAGGCTCCAGATTAAAGGGCTTGTCAAAGTTCCAGATCATGCATCAGCAGCAGTGAATCCAGGAGCCATCCTTTATTTTTCTGTGCCGCCTTTTCCTGGTTTGAAAATTATCCACATCAAAGGTTGCTGTGATGAATTAAAGAGTGGTACCTGGGACAGACCCGGCACACAGTAAGTGTCAGCAGCAGTAACAAGTGTCGACATCTTCAACGAACACCATGCATACTGCATGTGAGAGTACATGCTCAGCTACCTCCCATTTGCCCATGATGACCTGTGACTCAGCACGAGTCTCCTGGTACATACCTCTATGGTCAATTGGAGTTGTTCATACAAGAGTTCTCTCCCAGGGCGCCATATCACTGGAAAGTCTGCATGTGACCTGGTGGATGCTACAGGTTGGTCATTAGCTCTAGAATGTGAAAGAAGTCAAGCGAAGATGAGTTGGTTTATCATAGCACCCAAAGAAAGGTTCTGGCATCTCTAGCTGGAGTCTCATAGGGGCATCTTCCTTCTGGTGACTGCTCATTTGGCCCACCTGATTCCAAGTTTAACTAGTTTCCAGCTCCCAAATCACATACTGGTACTCAGTCTGTCCCTGGTGATGAGGACTGTGGGACCCGTTGTAGGAACCTGGCTTAACAATAGCCATGATCGACTGGCATCTGCTGGAGGATGGAAGCATGACCTAGCTATGATAGACTGGCATCTGCTGGGGGATAGAAACATAAAATTCAAGTGCCTGGGCTCTGTTGCCTCTCAGAAGTGCTCAACTGGACTGCTGTGAAATGACATCTGAGCATAAAAATAATGTGCCCACTAATTCCCAACAATACAGTTATCCACACAGGAAAACAAGTGGGGGATGGTGCTGTGGGACAATGTTCTTTTACCCTGTAAAGATTTGTCACTTGTATTGGATTAATAAAATGCTGATTGGCCAGTACTAGGCAGGAAGTTTAGGCAGGGCAACCAGACTAAGAGAATTCTGGGAAGAGGAAAGGCTCAGTCTGCAGACTCTTCCAGATGCAGAGGAAACAAGATGAGAATGCCTCACTGATAAAAGGTACCAAGCCACGTGGCTAACACAAGAATTATGGGTTAATATAAAATGTAAGAGTTAGTTAATAAGAATCCTGAGCTAATAGAACAACTAGTTTATAATTAATGTAGGCCTCTGTGTGTTTCTTTGGGACTGAATGGCTGTGGGACTGGGTGGGACAGAAACTTCTATCAGCACACAAGACCACACCGGTTATCATTCCAGCCTGGACAGGGGAAGGACACACAAGGTCTTAACCACTACTTAGGGACCTATTCACAATTGATGGTTGCTGAGACATATTCAGTTTCCCTTAGGGACAGCCTCCCTGACAGATTGACTTTGCCCAAGTATTCAGCCCCATGTGCAAGTCCATATGGGCCTTTTGAGTTGAGGAGTGAATCTTTGTAGGTTTATTCATCTCCCACAACTGGAGAGTTTCTCAATGCACTCACCAGACAGTGGGTCCTTCAGGATCTCGGCATGTACACTGGTCTTTCATCATAATAGATGCTAAAGAGAGTAAGCTCTCAGTGAACGCTGGGGGTAAGTTTTCAAAGTTACACTGCACCAAAGATATTAGCACAAACACCGGTTTCCGTCAGAAATTGTCATTATGTGCTTTCTCAGATGTTTCTCCAAAATGCAGTGCTGCCTGTCACTCAGGCATGCGTTCTCAGCTGAGGACCTACTATGTACCAATCACTTTTTCTTAGGATGCACATTAGGAAACAGAACGTTTGTGCCTGCTGTCGTCATTAGGAACCTTACAATTTGATGGAGAAATGTGTACTCAAAATTCCCCATATACCTTTTAAGAATATGCTTTGGATAATTTCTGTTTCTTTCCATGGCTTCTGGGTTCACTGTCCAGCAACCACTAACACACTTCAGCACATCTTTGAGTGCCATATGACTACATGGGATAGCGGGGGAGACGGTGCTGGCACCCCGTCAGTGCCTGAGGGATCATTCCCTAAGCTTTTAGCTATTGTTCTGATTCCTTTAGACCTAAATCTGTTTAAGACGTATACTCTATATTTTTAGAATCTAGTGTATTTATTTTTTATTTATTTTAGTATTGATTTATTTGTTTATTGAGGGACGTGTGTGTATGTATATGTGTAGGCATATATATGCTTGTACTATGGCACATGTGTGGAGGTCAGAGACAACTTGTAGGATTCAGTTTTCTTCTTCTACAATGCGGGTCCTGGGAATTGAACTCATGTCAGGCTTTGGAGCAGTTGCCTTGACTCACTCAGCCATCTTGCCACTTCTATTAGTATTTACTCATAATTAAGTTATTAATAACAAATCATTTACCTAGGCTATCAAAATGCTAAATTCAATGTCCATGTTTAATCATGATACAGTATAAACTATTTTTTTAATAATTTGATGGAAAGTAGAAACCAAGATTTAAGATTTTTTTATATTTTTAAAATATTTTATATATTTCTAAAAATATAAGGAACTCATATAACTCAATAGTAAGAAGGACTTAAATATGATTTTTTTTCTATAGAAGACAAAATGGGTAGCAAGTAGAGGAGAGACTGCCCAACTTCAGTAATCATCAAGAGAATATAAAACATGACATGTGTCAGGACACATGTTATCAAACACACTGGCCAAGAAATATTGGTAAAGATGCAGAGAAAGGGTTTCCTTGTACCCTCCTAGAGAATTCAAATAGAGACATCAAAAGCAAGCATGATGATATCCTTGTACCCTCCTGGAGAATTCAAATAGATAGAGACATTATCAAAAACAAGCATGGAGCCTTCTTAGAAAACTAAAAATAGAGTTACCATATGATCCAGCAAACTCAATTCCGGGTAGAGCCAAAGGAAATGAAATCACAGATAAGTTTTATGCTCATATGTTGCAGCATTATTCATAATTGGCAGCAGTCAACCTGACTAACTGACCCAGCTGAAGAAATCAGACAGTAGAAAGGAATATATGTAATTAAGCCTTGAAAGATACTATCCTGACGTTGGTAACACCATGGATGAGGCTGGGACACAACTTTTCCCCTTACAGAAAAGGGCACTTAGAAGTTTGGGGAATTAGAATATTCTTCTTCATGTATCCCAGGGGAGATGGTTAAATCCAATCACAGTGATGTCTCATAACCCAGTAGGGTACAGAAAGTCTCCACTGGTGTGATGCTTAGCTTGCAGAGAGTACACAGGAGTGCCACTGAGTCTTGGCGAATCTCTTCACCTTCAGCAATGCAAGATGGCTTCTCGCCTCTTCTGCAAGGGGTTGGTTGTGGAAGGGACCATCATGGTTTTGTGTGTCTCCAGGATAGGGAATGGCTTCTGGTGACAGAGGAGCTGTAGAGTTTTGCATCCAGAGCAATAGAAGGATCTAGAGACATTGTTGGAGCCAATAGTCTTTTTTAAAAACATAAGATCACTTTATTATAATGAACTCACAAGTGAACCACCACACTTCTAGGTTAAGATAAAGAAATGCCTGCGTAGCCCCCAACTCTGTGCACTTTAATGCACTTCTACACAGTTAGGAGGGCTTTCTGAGCTATGGAGCCTCACTTAGGGGTTCACATTTTTACTATTGATTACATTTTTATGTATTACCACAAGAAATAAAAAAAGTCAAACATGGAAAAAGTTAATAACCTCTTTCATGACTCATGTGTCCATTACCTGTATTCTGTCCTTCCACACCATCTATTGCCCTCTATTGTTGTCTTTTCTACATGTTATACTGTGTCCACACATACATTCACTTACATGTATGAACATATAAATTAGTCTCGAATCTTCATAGGAAGGAGACCACATATTTTTGTTTTCTTTCTTAGGTTGGGTGACCTCACTTGTATACATTTTAAATCCATCTCTTTTTCTGCAAATATATTTTATTTCAAACATTTAACTGTTTTCTTTGTACATCTTAAGACTAGTGTAACCATACAAAAGGAACTAGAGAACATATGTCCAGTTGACTGTCATACCCTTAGACATGGCCATTTTCTGATGAACTGTCTATTCTGAACTGCAGCTCTTGAGTCAGCCTGACATAGCCTATTTCAGAGGGGTCTATTTTCCAGGCATTGTGCAGGGAAGGGCTTCCAGCAGTGGCTGTGTGATCAGTGAGTGTCATGCTCTCAGGAGTGGTAGACACACGGTAGGTTGCCAATGAGACATCATAGGGACAATGATGTCGCAGAACTATGTGGATTCTATTGGACCCTGCAGCTAAGTAGGACATCTTTGCTTCCTGCCCGTGAGACTTTTGCTGGCATCTTGAGGGTGTGAAGGAACCATGAAGATGGTCTTCAAGGTATGGATATTGAGGGCTTATGTGTTTCTATGCTGATATTTATTTAGAAAAGAAAACCGACTGCTTCATGTGGAAGGAGAGCAACGATCAGTCAAGTGACATGGTTCCTACTTATTGGGGAAGACAGATGAGAAAGCTGGCAGGAAGGACCACACTGGACTCACAGTGAAGCTGCCATTACTCTTCAACTTGAAGACATTAAATTGCCCATCTTTAGAATATGCAGAGTGCCTGACTTGCCACTGATCCTGAATTTCAAATCAATAGGGTTTAATATTTCCCTGGCAATCGTATGCTGAAATCAATGCCGCCGCTGCTCTTTGGGAGAATAGAAGTTTAGGAAACAAAGGAATGGAAGACTACCGTTCAAGGTTGGAATAGATGCGCTTTGCAAAGGCTTTTGTAAAAGGGAAATAGATGGTAATTCCTTCCACGGCCTTTCCTCCAACTTAGTTTTAGGTCTTTGGGGCTCTAGGGAATGGTTTCAGGTCATCGCATGAGGGAAGAGATAGAAGGTGAACATCTGAGCCTGTAGCTTTTAGTTCTCACTGAATAATAAACACTCCTTGTTTGCAGAGCTTAACAAGTTAGCCATTTTCTGTCTCACCCCTGAGTCTATATGTCTGGGCTGGTTTTGAGTGTCTTTGCTCATCTCAGGTGAGTTTATCTGTGACTGGAGTCACATCCTGCGTCAGTTTGTGGCTCCTACATCAGAATGTACCATATAGAATGATGAGTTTCTGCTCCACATGTCTCTCATGCAGGGTATCCTGGGCTTATTGCCGAGGAGATTAAGTATGGTTCAAAGAGTTAAGGTAGAGTCATGGAAAGGCTCTTACGCCTAGGTCCCAAATTGATAGACGGTCTCTTCCACTTCATTCCTGTGTGAGGAATGAGAGAGCAGCAGAGATGGGGACTTAGGCTGGGACAGAGGGGGGCAGAGAGGGGGACAGAGAGGGGGCAGAGATGGGGACAGAAAGGAGGATGTGTTAGAGTTTAATGGCAGAAGGGAAGGTGACATTGGTGGGTTGGAGCCAAGGGACACCACAAAGTCTCACCATGCAACAGAGTTCAAATGGGAGGCTTATGTGGGGAGGTGCAGAGGGGCTGCTGAGCTAGAGTAGAAGGAAAGAGAATGAGGGGCTGGAGGGCTTGCCTTTTGTGAGGGGGTTAGCAAATGCGCACAGGGAGAGTGCCCTACATGGTGGCTGCAGGAGCTGCAGTGTCATCTCTTGGTCACTATGTGTTCTGCTAGGTCTCTGAGAGCCAGAAATGCCTGAATGCTAACAGGATGGCGATGTGGACAGGGGGGAATGGAAAGAGAGAGAGAAAGAGAGAGATGGAGATGGAGGGGCAGCACACACATATACACAGACATGGACAGAGATACACATAGAGACAAAGAGACAGAAAGAGACAGAGACAGGGAGACAGAGAGAGAAAGACAGAAAGAGAAGGAGACAGACACACAGAGAGATAGACCAATAGACAGAGAGTGGTAGAAAGATAGACACACAAAGACAGACAGAGGCAAGCAGACAGACAGATCCAGAAAGACACCCAGACAGACACACAGAGAGATGTTGACAGAGATTTCTGACCCACCCAGTTCAACAGCTATTCAGTCCCACAGAAACACATAGAGGCCTACATTAATTATAAACTGGATGTCCTATTAGCTCAGGCTTCTTATTAATTCACTCTTTCATCTTATATTAACCCATAATTCTTGTCTGTGTTAGCCATGTGCCTTGGAACCTTTATCAGCAAGGCCTTCTCATCTTGCTTCCTCTGCATCTGGGTGATGACTGCAGACTGAGCCTTTCCTCTTCCCAGAATTCTCCTGTTCTGGTTGTCCATCTATACTTCCTACCTGGCTAATGGCCAATCAGCATTTTATTAAACCAATACAAGACCATTGTCCCGCAGCACACAGAGACACACAGAGATCGAGAGAGATGCAATGAGAAAGAGACAGACAGACAGAGAGAGATGATGCAGTGCTTCTGTGTGCAGATGCTTATAGAGGCCAGGCGGCATCCTCACCTCATGTGTTCCTGTTCAGGTCCCATTTCCCCTCCTTTTGAGACAAAGCCTCTCACTGGCCTGGAATTCAAAAGTAACCTAGGCCTCCTAGCTAGCCAACCCCAGACCCCTGTCACTTGAATGATGAGTACATGACTTTCTTTCACATGGCCTCTGAGGATTAAACTCAGGTCCTCGTGCTCGTAGAACAAGCCCTTCACCAACTGAGTGATTTCCCCAACCACACCGCTCCACTGCTTGATGGAAAGAGCCAGTTACGTGCTGGATCTGGAATGTCCCCAAAGACAGGTGTTTAAAGGTAGATATCTGCCGTGTTGCTCTACGGAGGTGGTGGCATTTGGATACCTGTGGCAGGGCCCTTGATCCTTGATCTCTGATGTTTGATGTGGTGATGGAGAGCTGAGAGCCCAATCCCATTCAAAGGGCGTCAGTGTTTGGAGGTGGGGAGGAGCCAAGCTATTCTGTGGGCCTGTCCCTCACCATTCTCCCCACTAATCAGCTTCCCCAAGGGAGAGTTGTCCACTTTAAACATCTGTCTAGAGCACTGTCAGGTTGGTGGAAATGGTTTGTATTAGATGTGCTTTGTGGTGGTGGCGCACGCCTTTAATCCCAGCACTCAGGAGGCAGAGGCAGGTGGATCTCTGTGAGCTCAAGGCCATCCTGGTCCACAGAGCGAGTTCCAGGACAGTCAAAGCTACACAAAAACACCCTGTCTCAAAAAACAGACAGACAAACAGATAGATGAAAAAAGTACCTAATGGTGAAAAAAGATTTATTTTATTTTCAGTTGTGTGTGTGTGTGTTTGCACACACTTGTCCACGTGTATTCACACATGGAAGTGCATGCATCTGTGGGATACAGAAGAGGGTGTCAGATCCCCAGAGCCACTGCCCAGCGTGGGTTCTGCAGGAGCTCTGAGTGCTTTTGATCACTGAGCTGTCTTCCCACTCTTTTCATAAGATGACAACAACAAAATATAAAGTCTCCTTTGAGGTCTACAGGACAGGGTCTGAAGAGAGCACAGAGCAGAGTCCTCTGTATGACATGATAGTGCAGAAGTTCATTTGTAAGCACTTCACCCTGGAATATCTACACTTGACTAGGCTGAGGGTCAGGTCAATCCATAGCTCTGAGCTCAGGGAACTTCCAGCACTGAGTAGAAACAGTATGTCTAAGAGCTGGTGCTACCTAGGAATTCCTCTGCTTATGCACACTGCTGAGGTCAAAGCTGCTTCACTGATGGCCAAAGGTCTGGTCCTTAACCAAAAGAACCCACCCAGCAGGGTTAGCCACGCAGCCAGGTGGACTCTTGCATTTCAGGGGAGTGACATGGGATTTTCCAGGGATAGGAGGAACTCAAGGTGGCTGACAGAGAGCCTTATCTCACTTTGCTGCATGTGTTACTAACTCATGCTGAATCTAAGCTTCTTCCAATGGCTATTCAGACTACCTGTGACCCAAAGTGTCCTTGATCTACTTGGATAGTGAGCAGACAGGAACACAATGTCATCCCAGAGACCTCTCCAGGGCAGAACCAACTCTGACTTACCTACTTTCCTTCTCTTTTACTCTAGGTAGCAGGCTGAAGTTTGTTTGGCAGATAGGCCTTAAAATGACTTCATGACAAAATTCTGTGTTATACCCTGTTTTCCAGCACTTATTTGCCTATAAGAACTAAACTAAGAGGCAGCAAGGTAGCATTGTTTTGATTAGACTATGATCAAGTTAGCATATGTGGCAAACGTGGTGGTTGTCACCCTTGAGCCAAGACTCCAGACATGTGACAGTGGACAGAGCTGTGCCACAGAAAAACAAAGTCCCTCCTAACAATGAGGGCAACAGTGAAGGTGGCGAGCAGAGATCCAGTTGCCAGATGTGGGCAGAGAACATACCTTCATAGTGAAACCAAAGACAGGGTGAAGATGGGGAAAGGCAGGGGTGCCATGTGCACAGTATCAATAGGGCAGTGCCAGGCTGGCTGAGGGACCGGACTGGACACCCAGCCTCCAGCTAGGTCAGATGCTAACTGCCTTGAGAGTCATCTGCTGATTAGCCTACAACACAACCACCCAGACCCAAAATAACCACACAGAAACTGTGTTAATTAAAACACTGCTTGGCTGACCACTTAAGTGTAATGATAGCTAGCTCTTATATCTTAAATTAACCCGTTTCTATTAATCTGTGTATCACCACATGGTTGTGGCTTACTGGTAAGGTTTCATCCGGCATCTGTCTCCTATGGTGGTTACATGGCTTCTCTCTGACTCCACCTACTCTCTCCTCCTCTATCTGCTTGGAATTCCTGCCTTGCCCTATTCTGTGCTATAATAGGTCCAAAGCAGCTTCCTTATTAACCAATGGTATTCACAGCACACAGAGGGGAATCCCATATCTATTATCCTTTATTCATCTCTACCAGTAGCTTGTTGTACGTCTACTACAATCCATTTCATGTTGTCTTTTATGCACAGTCAGCTATTTTCACGTTCCTATTAAGCACCTTTGTGAAACCCAGGAAGTGAGAGTCATTTTCACCATCCCACTACAGCATCTCTCTGTGTTGGTATAAGGTTCCTGAAATGACAATCAGCCAAGACACATAGTAAGATTTAGTTGCTTCCATCATTGCCACCAAATGCCTGACTAGAAGCAACTTAATGGAGGAGTCTGTTTTGGGGTTCAGTTAGAAGGGATAAAGTCCCCTATGGTGGAGAAGCCATGGCATCAGGAGCAGAGGCCACTGGCCATGCCACACACACAGTCTGGAAGCAGAGAACGAACATAGAGTAGCACCATACTGTGAAACCTTAGGGCGTACCCTCAGAGACCCACCTCCAGGAAGGCTCCAAACTGTAACAGTTCCACAGGCATCCTAAACAATGCCACCAGCTGATGGCTATGCTTCAAGAACATGGCTCCCTGGGGAACAGTTCACAGTCACCCCCTCACAGCGTGTGTTCAGGACTTAGGGGTGGTTGGTCTGCTGTCAGCACATGTCAGTGCAGAAAAATACCTCCATCCCGCAGATCCACACAAAACCATGTCTTACCCCCTGAAGGAGTGTTCCCTCCAACACCCCAGCCAGTGAGCCCTGTCAGGACATCATGAGGCAGAACTCAGTCATACACGGGGTCACCCTGCTGCTCTGGAACTTTCTCTGTGCTTCTGGAGTGCCTACAATCTCCACAGAGCAGTGATGGCGTTTTCTAATTCCTCTGGTGTTAGCTCTCTCGGTTTACCTAACGGCCACCTGCCTTTCCTAAGCGAATGTGCTTCTGGTTATTGCGCAGCGAAGAAGATGAACACGATGCGGGATGTCATTCTGTGTATGTGTTGCTTTTATTGGTTGATGAATAAAGCTGATTAGGCCAATGACTTAGCAGATTAAAGCCAGGGTGGAAATGTGAGCAGAGGTAAATAGAGAGAGTAGGCAGAGTCAAGGAGAGGCCATGTAGCTGCTGAAGGAGAAAGATGCCAGAATATTTCTAGTAAGCCACAGCCTCGTGGTGATACATTAATAGAAATGTGTTAATTTAAGATGTAAGAGCTAGCTAGGAAAAGAGCTGGGCCATCGGCCAATTACTTTCTGTTTGATTGTTTGGGTCTAGATGGCCAGGAAACAAAAGCATAGTCTCTGTCTACATGAGCTTGCTCCCTTATGAGAAAGAGACACTTATTTAGGCCCACACTTCTGAGGTCTAGAAGCCTTATCTGGCATGGCCTTCCTGCTGGCAGTCTCCCCAGGTGGCACAGTGTCACTGGATTAGAAGCAATGAGCACACGTGTGTATGTGAGTCACTTTGGTCTCACCCTCTACCCTCCTCTCCCTGAGTCTCCTTTTCTATTTATGGCTTTGGCAGGATCACCTCATCTAATTCTGATGACTTCCCAAAGGGCCTATATTTTTTAAATGCTTAGGGATGGTACCCAGGTGTTGGGATTAAAGGTATATTAGGTCCCCATAAGATTATCAGTGCCCCCAACCAGCCAGAAGTAGCCTGAAATACTACGCCCACATTCCCAAAAAATGGATTATGGATATTTTCCTTTGTTTAAAAAAATAAAAGAGGGGGAAGTGGTGCAGGAGAATTGTCTGTATTCTGTCAATCATGTTTTAAATAAATGCTGATTGGCCATTAGCCAGGCAGGAAGTATAGGTGGGAAAACCAGACAGGAAGTAGAAGTGGGGCAATGAGAACAGGAGTATTCTGGGAAGAAGGAAGTTCTTTCCGTAGTCCTGCCCAGACCACCAAAGAAGCAGGATGTGACCTGTCCTGCTGAAAAAGGTACTGAGACATGTGGCTAACATAGATAAGAATAATGTGTTAATATAAGCTACAAGAGCTAATAAGAAGCCTGAGCTAATGGGCCAATCAGTTTATAACCTAATGTAGACTCTCTGCATGATTTTCTTTGGGGCTAAACAGCTGCAGGAACTGGGAAGGACAGAAACCCCGACAAGCCAGCCTCATGTAACACCCAGGGCCTTGTGAATTTCAGACAAGCATTCTACCACAGAGCTATGTCCCTACCTGTGGTTGTTGGTCTTGTCAACTTGAAAGAAGCCTAGAGTCACCAGGGAAGAGGAACCCTAGTTGAGGAATTGCCTCCATCAGAATGGCCGGTGAACATGTGTATGTGTGTTTCCTTGTTTGGTGGTTGATGTGGAAGGGCTAAGCCCCCTGTGGATGGTCCTATTGTTGGACAGGTAGCCCTGGACTGTTTAAGAAAGCAGGCTGAGCAAGCATGGAGACGAAGCCTAAGCTGTGTGCCTTCATGGCCTCTGCTGCAGGTCCTGCTTCTAGTCTCCTGCTTTGAGCTCCTGCCCCAAATTCCCTACATGGAGGGTGACACAGAAGTGTAAGCCAAACAAACCCTTCCCTTCCCAAGCTGGCTTTAGGTCAGTGTCTTATCACAGCAGCAGAATAGGACACTAAATACTCATAGTGGGGCTATGTTGTTACACTTGGATATCAGGAGGGGACTGAGTTTGAATACACAAAACCTCCGTAGGGGAAGCCATTCTGATGACATCTAATCTTTGCACTCAGCATCCATTCTCACCACATCTCTCTCCAGCATCACTCCCATCCTCTGGATTTTCTCGGGTTTGTTTTACAATGCAGCTGACCTGACCCAAGTCTCTGTTGTCCATGCTGTGGCGGGCTTGCCACTGCTTCTGCTTCTGCAGTCTCATGTCTCTTAGGTCTTGCTTGTTGGCAACAACAGAACTAGGGGTCACAACGTGCCTGGGCTGGATCTCTTTGCACACTGCTCCTTGGCCAAGGATCTTGGACTCTCTTTGTTACTAATTTTGGAATCGATGAAAGGACTTGTGTTCACAATGATTGCGTTTCTTCTTGACAGTTTTGGACCACTGAACTAGCAGGATGGGAACATCCAGGACCCTGACTCCTTTGTGTAGCATGCTGACACAACGTCTGTATTCAAGTCCTGACAAGTAGGACCCATGACTCCGTGTAAGCCACTAATAGACATGCACACATGGCCTGGCTGCCCAGGGCTCACAGATTTCCATGTCTCTGTACATCATCACTTGGAACGTCCTTGCTCACCAGTTACAAATCCACTTAGTAGAGCTAGCTCTACCCCATCCCCGTCTCTCTGTCTTGTCCACAGGAGTACCCTGAGAAGGTCTGCCAAGTGCCTTGCTGAAGGCCAGACACACCAATCACCCTGCCTAACAACCTCTCGGGACAGGAAACAAGATTAGATGAGGGTGGCTGGTGGCCTCTTGGCAGTCACTGTGTTCTTGTCCCCGAGCTCATAGATCACCGAGCCGTGATTAGTTCTGCCAAGGATCAATATGAGCCCCCTTAGTCCGCATTTCAGGAAACCTCTCCTCTTCTGCCCTTCTCCCACCCTCTTTAAAATGGACCTCTTTGCCTAGCTCAGCTTCTCAGTTCTCATTGCTCTTCTTGCTTTTATTATTGGTCCTTGAATCTTCTATCACAGCTGGGTCTGTGAGGATCATAAGTGTTTCTTCCTGTCTCCCTGTCATGGTTCCATGTTCTGGGCAACACTGTCCAGCTCACCCATGAGACCCACATGAGTAAACAAAGCTTGTGTGCGGATGTTCCTTACAACAGTCAGGATGTCATTGGCAACTGTCTCATACAGTAAAAGAAAACATAAATAGAAAACTCACTATCATGAGAAAGGACACACCCAGAAAGCACTATCTACAAAGCCAAATGAATTACCTAGGAGCTTATTTTCTTATATTTATTTATTTACTGTGTCTCTGTGTGTGCACACATGCCACAGTATGTCTATGATGGTCTATGATGATCAGAACACAAAGTGTAGGAATCGGTTCTCTCTTTCCATTGTCTGGGTTCCAGGGCTCAAAACTCAGGTCTTTTGGTTTGGCAGCAAGCGCCCTTTACCCACTGAGCCATCTTGCCTGTCTGAAATTACCTTCTCAGTTGTGCTTTGTGATGTCATACATTTAGGAGAGAGTTGTGCTTTGTGTCGTCATACATTTAGGAGAAAATTCTTCAAAGAATTTGAATATTTGGCCTGGTTATGTCTCTGACACCAGCTTAGTCTAAAGTCAGGTTTAATAGACTTTTAAAGTTCCCTCACACCCTGTTTGCTACCTGTCCTAAAGGAAGTGGGTACGCTCCCCGGCATAGCTTACACATTGCTTTTTGCTGCTTTAACCACATGGCACGCAAGCGTTCTGGGTTAAACGGCACAGTGTTTGAAACCTGAAAGTTTCAGTTACAATGAAAAAGGTAAAGGGAAGGGCTTGAAAAGCCCTTTGTGGTGGGAATCTCGTTCTCCTGTTGATGAGTGTTAATTGGGATGTTTCTGTAGTTAGTTGGCAGATTGCCCAGAAGCCCATCTGAGTCAATGCAAAGGGATCATCACCCAGATTCCCTGAGTGTGAGGTTCCCTCTTCTAGGAGTAAAATGAATTCCAGATTGGAATAACACAGCCCAGAATTCTTACTTACAGAAGGGGAAATTGAGGCAAATGGCGATCACAAAGCGGCTGGGGTCCCATTAAGTACGGCCGCATGTCTCATGAATTTGGACTTTCCAGATTCTCAGCTGTCTGATGTGCAGTTTGAGGGGTTACTCACGTGGGCCCCGTGCTTCTCTCTCCATCAGTGTCACATGTGGCCGTGATCCAGGCTGTTCCTGTCATTTAACATAGTTGCTGGAATCATGAAGCATCAGCTCTGGGCTATCTGGGACCCCAGCAATGCGGATGCTGAGATGACAGCCTGCATCTCCGGGATGCACAAATTAGAGCTGATGGATGGGAGGCCACTAATAAAATGTCACATCTCATAGATGTGGATGGTCCATGGGACCAGTGATAAAGTGAGACCGTCAGGCTCTGACATACGTGCCTTCCCGCCATATTATTGACAGTGGAGGGATAGTATTGATCAAGCTGCCAAGATTTTCCTATTATACAATTAGAATATTAGATTTGCATTTTTAATTCCTTTAGAAGAAATTGGCCTAGGGCAATTATGGTGGTGAAATATTAAGATGGATCTGGCTCCGTGGGAAGTAGGAACTCAGGAGAAGCTTTTAGAAGAATGCAGCCACCACCAGAGAGACAGTCCACTCAGGAAAAGAACAATAACAAAGCAAGGAGGATGCAGGCAAGCGAGGGAGAAAGACAGCTTCTGGAAATGGGACTTTCCAGGTGGGATGTGAGGGAACTGGTCCCAATGCCTGAGGTGACAGCCCTCCGGTGTCCCTGTGACCCCGCACATATTCAGGTATACATGTGTCAATTTGCCTTTCTCCTTTGGCCAGATGCCCCATCTTTGCTGACTCTTTGGACAGCGCTGCTCTTACCAAGAGTCCAGCTAGCAGCCTGCTTTCCCTTGAGGAGCCTTGCTTTCTGCGGGAGGTAGGGTTGGGGGTTGGGTGATGTAAAGCCTGCTCTTCTCTCAGGTTAAGTTGTCTGTTTCTTACATCATAGAGCACAGCTCTGCAGGGAGTCCCGTGAACAGAACCAGCTACCAGAAGCTTCCTCACTTTCAGAACTATAAGCCAAATGAACCTCTTTCCTTATTATTTTGTTACCTCTGGTATTCTGCTTATAGCACAGAAAATGAACTAAGATAACTCTGTCTGTGCCGGATATGGCCCTGGGTGCTAAAGTCATTTGTCTGTAGAAAGTATAGTCTTTGCTGTTCAAAGACTCACAAAATGGGAGCTAAAGAGATGACTCAGTGGTTGAGAGCACTGGCTGCTCTTCCAGAGGACCTGAGTTCAATTCCCAGTACCTACATGGCAGCTCACAACCATCTGTAACTTCAGTTCCTGAGTGCCAACCCCCTCTTCTGCCCTCTGAGGGCAACACACACACACACACACACACACACACACACACACAATGCACAGACATACATGTAGGCAAAATGCCAAGAATATAAAATAAAGGAACCCAAAGATAGATACTGGTGGAGGAGGAAGGGTGTGCATATGCAGACTGGGTGTATGTGTGTGCATGTGTGTGCATGTGTGTGTATGTGAGTGCATGTGTGTGTATATGTGTGTGTGTGCATGTATGCATGTGTGTGTGTATGTGTGTGCACATGTATTAGAATTGGTGAGGGTGGAAGCAGGATTCCAGTGGACAAGCTTTCCCCCATTTCTTTAAGAAAGTAAGTTTCTTTTCCAGACCTGACAAAAATCACAATATCACGAGTAAACATGAACAATGTATTTGGGGTGGCCACGGGGACATGAGGTGCTCGAAGAGCTGAGGGCTCACAGATCCCCAGTTTACTAAGGCCTTGAGCTCCTCACAGACTATGCAGAGATAGCCTTGCCATCGTGTGTGCCGGCAGCGCCATCTGCTCTTTGGGATCTGCTGAGCTTTGTCACCTGCCGTGTGACTTGTCAGGGTGGTGATCACAAGCCTTGCCACCTGGTAACAATGCAGCAGAAAGTGTTCTCCTCTGTCTCTGGACACCACACATTTGAGATTCAGGCCTCCTTAGAGCTGGTTCCTTTTGGGGCCTCTGAATTCACTCTCTACTTTCTTCTTAGCTTTTGAGGCTGCTGGGAAGCCTGGCCATTCTTTGGCTCGAAGATTCTTAGTTCCAAGCTCTGCCTCCAGTCTCTACGTGCTGGCGAATGGTCTGTTCTCGGTGGTAGAGATATTTGGAAGTGAGAAACTTTTTTGAAGTGGGAGCTCCTTTGGTAGGGGATGAGGCATGCTTCCTTTGAAGGGGGTAGTTGGACTTGCTCCACCCCTATTTTTCTTTGCTCAGAAGTTTTAAAATGTGACTTTGCTCAGTCACACCCTCCTGGAAAGATGCACTTTGCTCACCGCTATTCTGAAATGATGAGCATGGGTTAGAGCCCCTAGCACTGTGAGTCATAGTAACCCTTTTCTCTTTAAAGGTAACAGTGTCCGGTGTTTTGGTACAGTGATGGAAAGCTGACTTGCAGCGTGTTCAAACTTCTCTTGCTTTTCTTCCTTAAAGACACCCATCCTGGGACATGGGGCTCTCTAAATCTGAGCAATATCATGTTAAGGTTAATTTATATATGGAAAATACATTTTTTCCAAATAAGATTGCATTCCCAAGTGTTTACCACTCTAGAGGTGGAGGAGACCTGGGGAAATGGAGAAAATAATTAGGAGAGATTAAAGTCTCGTTTCATAGCCAGCTTTAAAGTGCATCAGACCCTTTGTACCCTGAGGGTTACGAAAGGCCACCCGAGTAAAGTTCTCATGCGTTCACGCTGTGTACAGTCACAAGATAAGCTGTACTGTGGCAAAACCATATTTTTCCATGGAGGCAAAAAAATAACCAAATAACAATAGCCAGTTATAATGATTAACCTGAAACAAACAAACAAAAAACTCACCCCATCCACTACTCCTGGAAGGAGCACAAGAAAAAAAAAACACTCCAAGAACAATCCCATGTTTTGAGGAAACTTAAATCATAAGACTCTTGTCTTGTTTTCTTGGAGTTTTCTCATGAGCATCCTGAATTCCCCTCACAGGACTCTCTTCTTGGATGCAGTTCTAACACCTTAAACATACCCTTTTGGGAGGATGGAGGAGGGTCACTATTCAGCCTGTTACATATAATTAACAGCAGGCTCTGGGAGTTTCCAAGGTCAGGCTGTGTATACCCGTGTTCTGTGCTGTGTGTGAAAGAGAGGAAACTCTCCAGAGCTTGGGGTTCACCCTTGGGATTCGCCAGGGGAAATGAGAGCAGCTCTGAAGTGTTAGCATCAAGGTTACATCAGCAGGAAGGCCAGCTCTGCAGGCGCTGAGTGTGGGGGATGGGAGTACATGTTCTGGAGTATTAGCCAGGAAACTCATGTGGCTCAGGAGGTGATGTCCTCCTAGGACCCCCAAAGACAAAGATGAGTGGGGCAAAAAAATTGCAGTAGTCTTGATCTATCAGACGACACCACCTAAGGAATCCATCACATTTAATAACAACCATGCAGCAACTTTGCTGCCCGACCCAACTTGAACCCTGGGAGCCGCAGGCATGCAGACAGGAGGGGAAGTACACACAGCTTTCTCATCCTCGCTGGGATGAAACAGTGTGGTGTAGCCCAGAGTAGGGTAGCAAGAGAGCTCTTCAAAGAACCAACAGGGCAGCCATCCTCCTCCCCAGGAGCCAAGGTCCTGATGAGTCACGTGAGGAACAGCCTGGTGCTCTGAAGGACTTTGTGTGTTTGATGGCGATGAGCACTGGGACACATTCTTGGCAATCTAAAATTCTGGACCCTTTCTTTAGAACAGTCTGGGTAGACGCTGAATCCCAGCGCTTGTGATGCTAATTAAATTGTCCATTTGACTAGGTTCAGCAAATCTCACTAAGTTTTCAGTGTGTACAAAGCTATACGCCAAGCATATGGATTAAGACAGTGAGTGAGATTCTTTAAGGTGAAGGCAGAGGATGTTTCCTCTGAATACGCCAATGCTCTGTCTTACATGTTGTATATATTACACACTTACACTCAGCTATATACACACATGCTTATTTCTGGCTCTGACATCCTTCCTGCTGTTTTCAGTTCATGAAGATAAAGTGCCCATAAGTGCTTCTTACTCTGCCTCCCAGGGGAGACACCAGCTGTAGGGCAGGAGCGCTGTTTACGGCAGGCTGCATCTCTGGGTCTCTGCTACATTCTGTACAGGCAGAAGCTTGAACTGTGTGTCAGCAAGTTGAAACTCGGACACATCCATCTTTCCGTAAGTTCTGCTGCTGCGCATCCCGTCCGTCAATGCGTCAATACTGCTGCTTTTCGTTAAGAAGCCCCTGTGAAGGGTGCAAGCAGGCGGGGGTGCAAGCGTCTTCATTTCTTTAAATTCTAGAATTGGTGCTGCTCACTGGAATACAGCAAGATAGACTTTCTAAGGTAGAAGTAAGAAGAGTGAGATGAAATGAATTTCAATGATGTATCTTATCTATCCAAATGTATTTAAAATATTACAATTTCTACACGCATTCAACAAAAAGTTCTCAAGAAAGAATTTAGATGATTTTCATGTTGAGACTTTGAAAGCTGTTCTATTCTTTAAATTTGGGGCACAGTTTCATTGAGTCCAATCGTATTTAGAGTGTTTAGCAGCCTTGCATGTTTACTGGGTACCAAATTGGATTGAAGCTACAGATCACAGAGTTCAGCGTTGGTTTCTACTGGCCAAGTGAGCAAGGCACACGAAGAAAGCATGGACATGTGATGCAGAGGAGGGCGAGGACTCAATGGTCATCTGAGACTAAATAGCACATGTCCTAGGTAGAATTCCTGAGGAAGTTTTGCAGTGGTTATTACTTGCTTGTGCTTTAGAAGTGACATTTTAGCACTATTTGCTTACATCAAACTCACAATCACTGTGATGTGAAGAGATGCCAGGCGGAGAAATTCCCCATGACTGAAATGGCCACAGTCAAGTGCTGACCACACACATCTTCCCTTTGGCTTTTTCTGGTCCATTCCCTTGCATTTCAGTCCTGGGATGTCAGAAACTCTCTAGTTTGGGGGTTAAACCCACAGCCTCGTATCCTTGTGCATTTAAACTTACATCCTTGGATACTGGATGAACCTGAATGAAGGAACAGGCTGCGCCAAGGCAGGGATTTTTAAAATTTTTTTTGTTTGTTTTTGTTGTAGAAAACAGAATGCATTGTGGGTGGGGAGGTGCACGTGTTGTAGCAGATGCATGTTAGTGCACAC
This sequence comes from Ondatra zibethicus, assembly GCA_004026605.1. Classification (NCBI taxonomy): domain Eukaryota; kingdom Metazoa; phylum Chordata; class Mammalia; order Rodentia; family Cricetidae; genus Ondatra; species Ondatra zibethicus. The sequence goes on along the minus strand of PVIU01005513.1, from coordinate 88,481 downwards.
AGGCTGGGAAAAGGAGGGCAGATCCTGCCCGAGAGCACGCTGCCTGTCTTCAGCCTTATAGGTGTGCTTAGCCACAGCTGGCTTTATCTTCAGTGCTAAGATTTGAACTCAGGTCTTTGTGCTTGGTGAGCAAAATCTCACCCAGCCTCTGCAGCACATTAGCCTTAAATCATGCATTGGTAGGAAAGAATTAAATTACTCTAACTCCAGAGAAGGGAGATGTTGTGGGTTTACCATGCATCTTTAAATGACCACATCCCTGTACTCATGTTATCTGTATAGCCAGCCTGTGCTTTGGAAGTCACTATCTCTGCAACTATTGGGTATAAAAATGGACAGCAAGTAGCTGAACACGCCGGCCAGCATCTCGACAGCTGTGCCTGGTGTCCTGGAAGCTGGACTCTTGAGTCTGTGTCCTTAACCACTAATCTGCATAAGCTGGTGTGGCGACTGGCCTTGGAATTCTTCGGGGCCCTCACCTGATGTATAGGGCTGTGATACCCACAGGCCCGTGGTGTGGGTGGGGAAGCCACCATGATGAGATGTGAGAACCATGTTACTACAGGACACTTAGTTGCTAATTGGCATTTAATCCTACAGTGGATGCAGTGAGCTGGTTCCCCTTTTATCCCAGCCAGCGCTGTTTAGATGCTAATTACTTTGGAGCTAAGTGCTGAGGCTGTGGCTACAAGCATGATTCTCACTTGGGCTACACATTCTTGGCAGGGCATCTTCACCCCAAAGGTCCCATCAGAGCAGAAGCACGTTCCAAATACCACATTACTTGACAACACTCCCACCCTTAGAAATTCGACCTTAAAAATTACCAAATTTGAACTTCATATTTGAGAAGTGAAATAAGCCAAAATTTGCTAGAGGTGAAGTTACATTTAAGTCAACAGTTAAAGTAGACATCTTGGCATTTTCCTAGCTGTAAACGGAAAACAAGGAGGCAATTCTTTCCTCCCTGTATTATACATTCAACTGTGTGTGTGTTTATTTGCACACATGCGTGGAAGTCAGAGGATACCATGCACCCAGTGAGGACTGTCCAAACCTCTGAATCTAGGCTGCTGCAATACTAGAGCTTCACTGGCCGAGGCTCTGGGTAGGATGCTCCAGTTTAGCTGAGGGTGTGAGAAAGCTAGAGACCAGAAACCAACATTGCTATCTCAGGTGTGTCCCCACCGCCACCCCAGGGTTCAGGAAGTCAGCTGAATGTAATCACCAGCTCTCTGCCTAAACTTTGAGCCACCACCACAGTGTTAGAAAATCAATACAGTCTGAAAACACCCCACGTGAGAGGGAAATAAACAGGCACCAAGTATTTTAGGCCACAGAAAATAGAAGTCAGCACAAAATATGGATAACAACAATAATAATTCCAGTTGGCATTATGTTTGCTGTATCTATTTCTTCACAGTGGACGGATCTGTGCCAATGAAAAGACAAGGCTGATATGGCTTGATTTCTTTCAAGCAAATCATGGCTTCTTAGGAGGGCTGTAAGAAAGGCTAGATATGTAGACGAGGCCCAGCCTCTGGTCTCTGTGACTTAGAGACCACAAGAAAGCTGCCTGCAGGAAACCTCTCTCCTGTGCCCTTTTTATTTATTTATTTTACCGCATCTGAAGTTTTCTCCAATCAGAGCTTCATATGAAGCACCTACAAAGTGAAGATGAAGGCACCCATCTATTCCCAGGTATTTAAAATTGAGGTGAGGGAGTGGCCAAGATAGCCCAGGGATTCAGAACACTTGCTTGTCTTGCAGAGGACCTGGGTTCAATTCCCAGAACCCACGTAGAGTAGCTCCCAAACACTTCTTCCAGGGAACCAAAGAGCCTCTTCTGGCCTCTGCTGCACTCAGCTGAGCACCAAGCAGGCGCGCATTTATTCCTCTCTGCTCTTGCATGTGATGTTCTAGCTGCTTGAGTCCCTCCATTAACGTCCCTGAGACGACAGACTGTGACCCGGAATGCTCCCTGGCTGAGGTGCTCTTGTCAGGCTGTTCAATCACAGCAGAAATCACACTTGAACAGCCAGGGAGCACTCACCCCTGTCTCCAACCGGTCCCTGACAGCCACCCACTGCTGTCTCTGCCAATGTGCTAGTGAGGGTCCGGATTCCTTAATAGCACGTTGCTGAGGTTGCTCGGGTCAGTCCTTCACTCCAGTTAGAGCTGACTCCTGGCGCCATTGGCATATAGCTTGCTAGGTTGTGTTCTGTGCATCCTGATGCACTTGAGAAGACTTTTAAATGCTCTGCACAAATGAAGAGCACCAACATCTGATTCGGAGTGAGGCTGACTGACAAAATTACTTTGAATCAAAAGGAAGTGAGGAAATTTCCTGTCACAAAGTCCTGACAAACCAGAGTGAGACGGGAGAGAGAGGGTGAAGGGGTGGGGAAGCCACCGTCAGCTGAGATGAGGCCTGGCTCTGACCTGGTCATTCCAATGGGACATCTCTAGCAAAATATACCGGTAATGCTGCTACAGAGCCAAGCATGTGCAGATCTTATTCTAATTACCAGTGTGCTGGGGGCAGGGGAGACAGAATAGTCATGAATGTGGTTGCTCAACAAGCACACGGACATGGATTTGATCCCCAGAACTCTGAAAAGTTGAGCATGGTGGGACAGGCTTCCAGTTCCAGCTCTGGAGAAGCAGAGACATAGGGATTCTAGCAGTGGGAGATCCTGCACGAAAGGCAGGCAGAGCAGGAGAACAGTAGCTAGGACGGCTCTCTGAGGTGCTCGTGCACACTTATGCACCTGCACGTACAGGAACACTTCGTGCACACACAGTCACACCTCGGTGTGCCAGAGAGGCTCTGGGGGAGCAGAGAGCTACTTTCCCACAATCAAGCAACACCGCGCACCCCTAGACCAGGCTCCCGGGCAGGGCTGTGGCTACAGTGCAGAAAGCCTCACCGGCCCCACGTGGGTTCATGATGTTGACAGAAGCCTCCTAGGAGGTTGCTGTGAACTGACTCTACCGCAGAGGCCTGGTCCCTTCTGAGCCGAGCTCCCCCTCCTAATGCTAAAACCCCTTTGGAAGGAAATTGTGCCAGAGTCAGAGGAGATGGATTTCCCTCTCTGTCTTCATTGGGAGTTAATTTGCTGGCAATTACGGTGTATTTACCATACACTTAGAATCTCATTCATTTACACTGCAGGAAGGAGCGCCACTCTTTATGACTCCTTTATTTAAATTATTGATGCTTCCAGCCGTGGGACTTTGACTTCCTGCTTTCTCCACACTGATAATTGACTACTGCAGGACAGGTGTGGGCTCCAGAAAGCCGATCTGTTGGCATGAGGACTGATGGCCGCTGGGATCATGCTGTTCATTTCACCCACAGCTGATCGTCAGTCTCAGAACTGTTAGCTTTGGGAGCCAACAGGTGATTCCCTCTACACGGCTGGCTGAGCTCTCCAGGGATGGAGGACAAGCCCAGGTTTCAGAAGTAAGTACCAAGGAGCCTCCAGATCCTTAATTCAATCTGTGTTTTTCCTTTGTGCTCTCACAGGACCCCAGCATTTGGGAAAATACCCATTCTAAATAAGCAACCTGTTCTTAGGACGAACAAAGGGACCTAAGTGGGCAAAAGTAAAGGAAGTCTGCAGAAAAAGTTAATCAAGCCCAGACTGCCAATGATCGTCTTTGATCATCTATGCCACTCTGCTGGGGAGTACTGGAAAGAACTCATTAGCATAAGTGTGCAAAGGTTTCTGAATATATGTGCTGTGCTTCAAAAGATGCCACAGGCCCCGAGAGTCAGAAGAAGAGCAAGCAGTGGTCAGGACTTCAAGCAATACACATGGGTATGGGTAGGAAACTCTAGAGCATGGAAGAGTGAAACCAGCTAAATTCTACAACGACTCAACAAATGGCCAAGGGTTGGGAGCCCTGGCCCTTGTATGGAAAGAGGTAGAAGATTATGAGGGCGCACGGTGTGTGTGTGTGTGTGTGTGTGTGTGTGTGTGTGTGTGTGTGTGTGTGTGTGTGTGTGTGTGTGTGTGTGTGTGTGTGTGTGTGTGTGTGTGATGTTTGTGCTCCATCTGGGTAGGTGAGGGAGCTCCATTGGGCAAAGCAGGGAAGAGGAGACTTGAGGGAGTCCAAATGAGAAGACATCAAATGGCTGTGGAAGTGGTCAGCAAAAGGCCATTTAGGAGACAACTGGAGCCTTTGGGAAGAGCCGGGGGAATGGGTAGGTGGTAGGGATGCTGACAGATTGGTCCAGGTGTCGCCTGATGGTAAAGCAGGGATATGGGGGGATGGCTCAGTCGGCAGAGAGAAAGCAGAAAGACCCTAACCCTAGTTCAGTCCCCTAGAATCCATGCAGGAAAAGCTGAGCATTGTTGTACATATCTGGAATCCCAGCTCTCAGGAGATAGAAAGGAGGATCCTGAGGCTTCCGGGCCAGCCAGTCTAGTTCAATGGGCGAGCTCCAGGTTCCACGAGCTCCTGTCTCAAAATATAAGGCGGATGGTGACTGAGGACAACCACTGTCAACCTCTGGCCTTCAAATCTATGTGGACTCATGGACATGTGAACCTACACATGTACATTCCCTGGCACACATGCGAACACAGTGATGGTCATTAGGAAGTCAATGGCAGCAGGGTTTAGGGAAAGGCTGAAATGAAGATGCCTGTAACAGTTCCAGCTGGGGGATGGGGTGAGCAGCCATTCCTCAACAAAGCAGGGACAGTTTGGACAGGCCAATACTGGCTCAACAGTGGTCCTGGTGAGTTTGTGCTGCCTGAGAGACACCCTGAAGGAGACAGCAAGTCTGTATTCTAGAATATCCCATGCTGGTCAGGTCAAGAAAACACGGTCCTCTAGAAGGGCTGAAACACCTGATTGTGTAGTAGGCAACTTACTTTGTTGGGGAGTTGGATTCAGATATCTAGCTTCTTTGCCTGACTTCTCATTAAGGAATTCCTTATCTTATTTTGAATTTTCTTTGGCTCAGAGAAATAAGTCCTCTAACAAATACTTTGTAATTTTATGTGTTGGTCTCTTATGCTCTACTTTGTAGTTTTTTAAACATCTGGAGAAAGGGTGAACACATTGAAATTGTAGAGACAAGGGCATTTGTGTTTGTAAAGCCAGTGTCTAAGGGAAGCACTAAAAAGTGCCAATAACCCCCCAATAAAGGCAATGAGGGTTATTAGCAGTGATGACTAGTAGTCCAGTGATATGATTGAACTGTGTGGTTCAGAATGGTCTTGGATTTTATCTGATGTGTGTTTTTCTGACTTAGGTTCTGTGGCTTCCGTAGGCTTGGGTTGGGGTGGGGGGGGTGTCAACGTTATAACAACAAAAATCCGGGACAGGAGTATCAGGGACACGTTTTCAAAACTCCATTGGTGTGTAATCTTCATTCTGCTGTTCTACTGCACTTCAGCTGTGACCTTGACATGACTTAGTCATCGGAGGGGGTCTCAGCTGAGGGATTGCCTAGGTCGTATTGGCCAGTGGCCGTGTATGTGAGAGATCCTTGACTAATTATTGTAGGATGGCCCAGCCCACTGTGGGCAACACCATTGCTAAGCAGGTCGGCCTGGGTGGTATAGCAAAGCAAGCTGAGCATGATGCTGAGAGCCAGCCAGTGAGCCACATTTCTTCATGATCTCTGCTTGCCCTGCTTGACTGAGTTCCTGCCCTGAATTCCTCTGTGATAGATTCTAACAGGGGAGTACAACCCACGCAAACCCTTTCCTCCCTAGGTTGCTTTTGGTCAGAGTGTATCATCTCAGCAACAGAAAGCAAACTTGAACATCTATCCATCCCTTGTAATAATTGTGGTTCAAGTGATAAGTTGGTGTTTTTACCACGATCCTGCTCTAGTTACCTGTCCGGGCTTTCTGGACCCCTGTGTAGAGCCAGATTCTGCCCAGCATGATACTGAATGTGCATTTTATCTGGCAGCTGATGCCAAGTGCGCAGCAATTTTCCATACAGTTTGATGTAGCATGTCTTGGTTCCTCAGAAGGACCTTCTTATGGCAGATGAGAGGCAGGAGATCTGGTGAGTGGGGGCCCAGCAGAGATCCTTTAAGGGCAAGAAACAGAAATCAGAGCCTGAAAACGGGAGGTGAGATAGGCATTTCCCCGTGCAGTACCTTTGGTCACTGTTTGGATTGCTCTTTAGGTAACAGTGAAGATGAAAAATCTTTTAGTGGGAAAACAAGAAAGGTCACAGTGAACAGAAATCCCTGTCTCCTCTCCAGTCAGAGGCGCATAGATGCCCATGGGGTCTGCGATAGTGACAGAGATCTGGCTGATTGACAACAGAGAGTGCCACCCTCAGTTGAAACCCAAGACAGAGAAAGAAAATAACTACAAAATGCACCATGAATATTTGCTAAAATTGCCTAAATTCTCCCAAAATCGTTGAAAAGTCTTATAAACAGTGTGATATTTTCCCACATATTTTCCACATTATTCTTGATTTCTTATTTTTAAAACCCTGTTTGCAGTATCTAAAAAGAACGTGTTGTTTTGCAAAGTCCAACCCCTCTTAATATTCCAAATTCCAAATTTATGGCATCAGAATTAAAAGGAGTTTTATGGATATAATTAGAAGAAGATTTCGGTTTTTGGTTCATTGCCTCCCAGTCATGTCCCAGCCTTGTTATATTTGATAATGACATACCAACATTATATCAGAACTCAGCTCTGCAGAGAGATTCCAGAATATTTTAATCCTCCCAGAAATCAGAAGCAGCTGCTCTCTCTGTCGGGAAAGTGAAGCTCGAGTCCAGATAGTTCCAAAGAGAATGTGACTTGCATTCTTACATATCAAATTATAAGGTTTTTTCCCCCTTTTGATGGGTGGGCATGTCATCAAAATTTCTCTTCTGTTTGTCTTCGTTGATTTTATTTCTTGAGATTTTTCTCAGACTGGAAATTTCTTTTGAGTAATGAATCGTATATATCATGTCCACTCAAGCATCTATCACGCAGGCTAAGTAACACCTGGAGACTTTTACACTCCCAAGAAAACAATCACAAAGGAAGCGAAATTCGAACATAGCCCCTTCCATGTGGTGGGCTAATGATGGCTAGAGATGCTCTCATCCTCCCACAGCCAAGCTCTCCAAGCCCCAGTGCTGAGACTTCACCCTGCATGGGTTCTTCGGTGACATTAAACTGCTTCAGTAGACACTAAAACTAACAAAGACATTAGCTTCATTGATTTTTCTGAACATGGGGAATGGGAGGGGGAAAAAAGAGCTCAGCAAAATCCAGGAAAGAGGTTTAATACAACTGTCTTTTAATAATATTAAGTTTCCTAGAATCAATATTTTCTCTACCTCCTACTACACTGCACGTTGCTACACGCCAGTTGCTATGTAGGCAGATGGGATCAATAGAAGGCTTACCTTCTTCGGAGACTATTTCCAAGGCCTGCATAATGGGGCATGGATTAGAAAGAATGCAATTGAATTTTAAGTACATGAATGTTATGCTATCATCGTCAACCTGGGGGATATAGATTTGCTCATAACCCTTGAGACTCGGGTGGGAGTTGCTAGCTGCGGATTGGCTCGTAGAACTTCAATGGTAGGGGCTTCCTATAGGACTGGTCAACAAATGCTGAACACAGTGTTTGGAGCACTCCCACGATTGTCTTCAAGTACTCTCGGGAGCACCGAGCACTCCTCAGGAGGGGACGCACTATGTTCCTATCAAAGTGTAATATGTGGCTTTTCAATTTCAAGGCTCTCATGGCCAGGCCCCTTTCTACTAAGCTGTTTGTTTTGTTTTTGTAAAGTTAAATAAATAACCCTTAAACAGTAAGAGTAACTCTTGGTAAACCCAAGAAACTGTTTTTTATAACTGCTAGAATAATGTCTTTTGATTAATGTTTTTGGAATAATATTCAATTATATCACAAAACATCAAATTCTGCTAAAGACATCAAAGCAACTCAAATTTTACAAAAGATCAGGTGTGTTCATTTATGTGCACTGATTGAGAGGGATACTGTCTCTTAGGAAATCAGTTTGAAAATACCAGAATATTTTGTGATGCTAGTATTTACTTGTCAATATTTGTTTATCTTTGGGCCAAGGGGATGGATGTTCAATTGACAAGCTATACTTGGGTATTTATAATTTTATTTATAGCTGATGAGATAATGAAAATAAAGCAGATATATTCACTTTGCATTACTGCAGTGAAATGCCTGATGTAATTAACTTATTAAATAAAAAGGGTTCATCTCGCGTGTTCTGGATGATCAGACACCTCACCTCTGACAAGGACAGTGGTGGTAGCCTGCAGTAGAGAAAAACTACTCACCTGTGGGCAGGAGGCAGAAACAAGCTGGTTGGTACTCGGATTTGATTGTTGGCTTGATGCATGTGGAATTAATTGCCTGGGGAGGGATTCAGTGAGGAACTGTGTAGGATAAGTTTGGCTAGTGGGCATACATGCCAGGGATTTTCTTTCTCGGACTGATGATGTGGGAAGACCTACCCTGGCATGGATGGCACAATTCTGTGCCCTGTGCCCTGTACCCTGGTGAATGAAAAGGAGAGGCCCGCCGAGTACCAGCATGCGTGTGCTAATCATAGCTCTCTGCTCTAACCTGCTGCAACCTGACTATCGGCTTCCCGTTCCTGCCATTTGCCTTCTTCAAAATGACAGGCAGTCTGGAACTATGAGACACATAAGCCCTTTCTCCTCTGAGTTTGTTTCATCTGGGCTCCTTATCACACTAGCAGGAAACCAAAGTAAGATTGACAGCCAGGCGTTCTGCGGTGTGTTTAGAAGGCAGCACACTCGGGGACACAGGGCTCGCCTACTGGCTATGCCCCGCTAAAGGGCCTTTAAGTACCTCCAGTGCTGCCGCACTGGGGAACAAGGCTCTGTAGACGGACCTCTAGGAAACAGTCATCAAAACAATACTATGTGTCTGGAGAGAAGGCTCAGCTAAGAGCATGTCCTGTTTGCACAGAGGATATGAGTTCAGTTCTCAGCACCCGTGTCAAGCGACTCACAACCAGCTGTCACTACAGCTCTAAGGGATCTGGTGTCTTTTTCTGGCCTCTGAGGTCACCATACATGTGGCATCCACTCACATCATCATATGCAAATACATAAATAATATAAATCTTAAGCAAACAAAAATACCACAGATGTCCTTCAAGGGACAAAATGTAAAACAGACAACGGTATCTATGCCATGGAATACTATTAAGCAAGCAAGTTCAAAAGGCCATATTGCATATTGTATAACTCTATTTATGTGATACTTTTAGAAAACAATACCAGAATAAATATGGAAATAAGGAGTCCAGAGATTGAACCTAGGTTATTAGCCTCAGAGGCAAGTACCTTTACCCACTGAGCCATCTTGCTGAGCCACAGAATGGAATTCTTTATGGTAAAGAAATTCTCCTGTGTCGTTTTATAGTGGCATCTGTACAAATTCACACATGTGTTAAAATTCACAGAACTGCACACTCCAGGGGAAAGCCTCAATTTTACTATATCTTCTAAAATCTTTTTTTTTTAAAAATTGAAATTTATTCTTATTCCACGTTTCTATCTAACTTGAACACAGCTGCACACATCTGGCCCTTCTGTGAAGAGCCACAGAGGCGACTCATCCACAGAGGAGCCATTGGCGCGTGCGTTTACGTTACAGTTGAAGCTGGTGGGTGGGGTCTGTGGGTGCACACTATTTGATGGCAGACTTGAGCCCAACCTGTGATTTGTCTGTGCTCACAGCACTAGCAACCCACCCACTGGGATGCTCTCTAGTTTCTAACACTTCTCCAGCTTTGCACCTTGAGATTGTGGCTAAGGGCAGGAGCCCTGACTGCAGCTTTCTACGGATAATAGAGGAAAAGTGCCCAGACTCGGAATGTGTAGGCGGCAAGTGGCCTGGACAGATTCCTCTGGTTCTATGTTCATATACACCCGCCTGCCAGTACCTGGTGCTCTGTTGATGTGGAGAACACCAAGGCCACGGAAGGAGATCTGTACATGCAGTCTCATGACTATGACTATCTGGGATCCCCTCTCCTCTGGGCAGCGTGGGACATGCATTGTGGCAATATCTTGTTGGCTGCCCTAGGTGATATTTTCCTTCCATATGAAGGGCTTCCCTAGTGCAGAGACTTCTTCTACTTAACTCCTCTCTCCAGCTGTGCTCCGCTAGATGACTATGGCAGTGAGGAGCTTACTGCTGATGACCCCTACTCTAAGGCTCCACAGACGTCCCTTTTGCAATAGCATCTCTCATCTCTCCCTCTTCTCAATGGTAAAATGCTAGGTCCTAGGCCCTTAGGGCAACCTGCTGTTGATGTGGGAGTCACTTCTGTATGCTGTGAATGTGTTTTATTGCCATTGGTTAATGAATAAAGTTGTTTTGGCAATGGCTCAGCAGAGCAAAGCCAGGTAGGAAATCTGAACAGAGATATATAGAGAGAAAGTAGGCAGCGTCAAGGAGACGCCATGTAGTTGCCGAAGGAGGACCCAGAACCTTTCTGGTAAGTCACAACCCTGTGACAATACACGGATAAATAGAAATGGGTTAATTCAAGATGTAAGAGCTAGCTGGAAATATGTCTGAGCCATTGGCTGAACAGTGTTGTAATAAAGTTGCTGTGTGATTATTCTGGTTTGTTTGGCTGGGAAATGAGAGAGCAGTCTCCAGTTACATGCTATCATTAAGTTTTGCTAAGAAGACATGCCATCAGGCCGCCTTCTAAATATACGTTTATTCCCTTAGATTAGCGCTGCTCTCAGCCTTGATTGGAGGGGCTTCAGCTTGTGGAGAGCAATGGTTAATGCAAACACTTATAACCACCACATTGACCATTGTGACTAAGTGACTGTCAAGTGTTCACTCAGCCCTAAACAGCATATCTATATTGCCCTGTCCAGTGCTCAGGGAACAGCAGAGAAAGTGTCAGAAAGAATCTACAAGCGGGAATGGACAGAAGAGTGTGCTCTTAGACACTTTCCTGGACAAGACATGTCCTTTGTACCCCTGAACTCACAGCAGCTGTGCTTACCTGGCTATCAGTATTCTATTCTGAGTTGGGGAGGGACTCATGAGACCCCACCCCTCTCTCAGGAACTATTGTCAATTAATGGTTGCTAGGAAGGGAGAGTCATTTTCTTCCTTGGTATAGCCACTGGTGAGTGGCTCAAACTCCAGCAAAGGAGCCGCATCCATGCTCATGCAAGTGACCCCAAATGAACTCAGTGAGCCACCAAAGCCAAACACAAAAGGCAGGGGGGAGAGGAGTGGGGGGCATAAAAGTAACAGTGGATGTAAATGACCAAAATAGTCTCTATACATATATAAAACTGTAGAAGAATAAAAAAGTTAAAAACAAGGAAAATAATGAAAATTGATTAGAATTAAACTGGCTGGCATTCATTGATTTTTGAGATAATGGATTAAAGTTTCATTTATTTACTTTCTCTGTGTGTGTGTGCATGTGTGTGTGTGTGTGTATGCACGTGCGCTCGCGTGTGTGTGCACGCATGTAGAGATTAGAAGTACACTTGCTGAGTGTTTCTCCCTTTCTACCACATGGTCCCAGGGACAGGATTCAGGCTACCAGGCTTGGAAGTGGGCACTGAAACCCACTCGGTGATCTCACTGGCCCTGAGACGGAGGATGCTTCCTAACTGAATTACGATGAAGGAATTAGACATTTTGTTATCACAATAAAACTTGTGTAGACTGGTCAGGTAATCTCAGGTGTCCCAGTGTTTGGACATCATGACCGCCTTGTATCCAGGGCACATATTCCAAACTGCAGGCACTTGGTGGCACAGTGTCTTTTTCTGTTCTTTAATTCCTTAGCTGTTTTTAACGTGATGGATTCCCGGCCCCTCCTCCCATCTCTACTCCTGAAAGCTGACAACTACATTGTCTTCTCTACAGATTGAATCCTGTCCCTCATGATTATTATGTTGAAGCTTTGATGAAAGTCTGAGGATGGGGACTTCGTGATAAGAAGAGATACCTGGGGACTCTGTGTGAAATGACGACATAGCTAGAAGACAAATATCTTCAAGAATGGAGAAACCCCTTTACCAAACCCTGAGCATTCTGGTATCTTGATTTGCAGTGCTCAGGACCAAGAGGAAAAACAAACATTCTGTTTTTTTTTTTTTTTTTTTTTTTTTTTATAGCCACCCAGTCTTTGGTATTCTGCACAGTGGCCTGAGCTAAGACACTTCCTACAATACAAACGTAACTGGAGACATTTCTCAGCTGTCCCCATTATGCGGGAAATTGGCAGGAACGCTAGACACTAAGAGGGTAGAAGACTCAGGCTTCCGCTTTTCCTGCTGAGATGCTACTTTACCTGAACATCTTGACTTTGACAGAGGTTGTATGAGCTCCTATTCTGCTGCTGTGACAAAGCACTGTGACAAGGTGATCTGTAGAAGAAAGAGTTTATTTCGGCTTATTGTTTCAGAGGGCTGGAGTCTATGGTGGTGGAGGAGAGACAGCAACTGGCAAGGGCTGGATGCTGAGACCAGAAGCTGTAGGCTCCATCTTGAACTGCAGTCAGGAAGCAGCGAGAATTCCCTACATTGGGAATGACACAAAGGTTTGAGACCTCAAAGCCTTCCCCAGTGACATACTTCTTCCAGGAGGCCCAAACTCTTAAATCTATTTAATCTACTAGTTAGGAACCAAATATTTAAACATCTGGACCTATGTGGGGTGGTACATTCTTATTGAAACCACCACAGAAGCCAGGAACACCAGCACATCGTTCTGGATGCAGAGTGTAGCTGGGAGACTCCAAGCATTCTGGTGAGGACACTGGTTCAACACAGTGGCAGCTCATCGGGCGCCCTACGGGAAATGTAGCCACGCTTCATGGTTCCTTTCAGACGCAAGCTGTTTCTCCAGTGCATGTTGTCCCTGTCTGGTTTCTTTGGTCAAGTCTCCTGGGACAAAAGAAAAAAATCCCTTTGTCAGATCAGAAAAACAAGTCAATGTCGATCCTCTCAGCATGGTTATCACCAATGTTGATTACTGTTCTGCTGGATCAGTGAGCTCCAGGTTCAGGGAGCAACCGTTGTTCAGAGAATAGGTGGAAGGTGATTGAGGAAGACACCCAGTGTCAACCTCTGGTTTCCATACTTTTGTACAGACAAATGTGTTGATGCTCACACATGTGAACAAGCACACACACACACACACACACACACACACACACACACCCCACACACACACCCCACACACACATATACACACACTGACCTAGAAAATAAGGAACTGTACCAAATTATAATTTGGGGGTGCTTGTGATTCCCTGTTTTGGGACACGATTATAAAATCCTCAGAGGTTAGTGGTCAATGATGAACAAGTTGGCTATGTTTGGTTTATTACAGTGAGCACCATTTCTCTGGTGCAGATTGCTGAGAGAATGGACCGCATTTGAATGGTTAGACAGACCTGCTATGTGCATTGTCTCTACATAACTGAAATTCCATATTCAGGGATATCTCTGTTTCCAATTTTAAAGAGTGAACACCCTGCTCACAGCCCAGCTTTATATAGAGAAAAGCCCTGGGTAAATCCTAGGTGGTGGTGGTGCCGATGGAGACTTGGAGCATCACTCGGCCACACACAAGCCACTGTGCTCTCCGCTCTGCCTAGAAGTGCGCTGGCACCCAAATCAATGATTAATCGTTGAAAAAGTCTGAAAAATGGATATCCCTTTGACCTTTCTAAGGTTTGTCATTTAGTTGACATACCCATTACCTCAAAAATCAAACGTGTTTGTCTAAACATTATTCTGATGTTTACTTTGGACACCAAAGGGCAGTCGGCTGACCACCGACCCGCTGACAGTGATCAATTCCGTCGCCAATCTTGTCACTTTCCCTGTTTATTCCGCTATCAATCTCTCCTCTTCCTGCCACCCCAGCCACTTTCTGCTGCTCAGGCGCTTTTAAAACTAACAATAATCCAATTTAGAATTGATCAATGGGAATGCGTGGTCCGTCAGCAAAATGACCAAGTCCATGCGTAACCGCTAACCACAGCCGGGGGTATTCTACATGGGGCTGAAGGCAGATTTTAATTAATTAATTAAATGTAAATAGTACTCAGACCTTCCCCCTGGGGATTTCTGGTGAGATCCTTTAAGTATTGTCATCATAGAAATGGGGGACCAGGCCCACACACCATTGCTAGAACCCAGGAGAATGGTGACTTCAAGAACCTTCTATGGCTCTGGAACTGGTTTGTAACTGCAGTGTGATGTGGAAGCCAACAGTGTGGCTAGGGTTGAAATGTGACTTCTGTTAACTGAGGAACTGAATTTAAAGTTAAATAGACACATGTGGCTACTGACTACAGAGTGTAAGAGTTCTACAATGTTGGGAGTTTTGGAAGAACAAGAAACCCAACAACGCTGTGGATCATTGTCTAGACTGTCTAGACTTCAGGTGTCAGGAGTCCAAGCTTCATCTGATCCAGCAGGGCTACCCATCGGGCACGAGAAGCTAAGTGACGTAGTCCACTCTTTACCCATTTGATCAGGCAACCTTCCTGGTCCATGGGACCAGGGTCCCACAGTGGCCAGAGGGGCTGGTTACTGTATGCCCTGTCCCTGATCAGCAGAGGAGAGTATGGAACTTGGGAAAGAGATGGACTAAAACTCCCTGCGTTGTGACCCATTCTCCAGTCGCACCATAGAACTTGTTTCTAAGGCAACTGGTTCATTTGGTTCTCAGGGCCAAGTGGCTCCTAGATTCAGGACTTTCTTGAACTGTTGTTTTCTGATTCAGTGATTGGTTGGCACCTGCATTCCCTATCCCTTCTGTCAGCCTCAAACTCCACTTTTGCCAAATTCAACATTTGATGAAATTCTTAGTTGACTGGAAGAATAATTCTTTATTTTTAGAAAAGTCAGTGTTTCTCTGTCTCTCTGTCTCTCATTGTATGTATATGCACACATACTTGCATACATGCCATGGTGCAATTGTGGAGGAGGTCTTTGCGATAACTTGTTTGAGACAGGGTTATTTGGCACTCATCCCTGTGCAATCTAGGCTAGCTGGCCTGCAAGCTCCTGGGCACACCCTTATGTCTGCCTCCCATACCCCCTTAGGGGCACTAAGATTACAGAAGTGCTGAACACTACTGTATCTGACTTTCATCACATTCTGGGGATCCAAACTCAGGTTCCTACACTTGACAGCCCACTCACTCAGTAAGTCCGCAGTCCAAGAATTTCTTTAGCATGATTTTTGAATGTTAAAATAAATGGGTTTTAAAAACCTAATGTTCAAAAACTTAATGCTTACAAGATATGGGGCATATCATAATATTTCTGAGTCTTTAAAAAAATAAGTCAATTTAGCTTTTAGTTCTAGATGTATATCTGTAAAATATATGGGTAGATATCTTAAAACTACACTATTTCTCATTTGAGCTTCAAAGTTTGTGGAGGAAATGGAGAACAAATAGAAACACTTTACAATGGTTGTGAGATAATCAGTGGAGTTTTAGTATTTATTTTTAAAGATTTATTTATTTTTATTTTATGTATGAGTGTTTGCCTTTGTGTTTGGAAGTGCCCTGTGGAAATGCAGTGTCAGCACAGGCCACAAGAGGGCATCAGATTTCCTGAAACTGGAGTGACAGATGGTTGTGGCCTCCATGTGGGTGCTGGGAACTGAACCCACGTTCTTTGCACGAGCAGCCAGTGCTCTTAAATACTGAGCCGTCTTTCCAGCCCCAATGGGTTTTTAAAACATTACACCAGAGAACTGTTGTTGTAGAGGCTAAACCCTCTAGATTTTCCCTTCAAAGAAATGCCAAAGCTCTTATTTGTGGTTTTACACACTGACTATATGAATGAAAGTCAAAACAAAGGCTGGTTATTATTTATAAACAAATTAAAAATGTTAAAGGAAGGACTTAATTTCCTGAAAAATATTAGAAAGGACAATGCTCTTCAATGTGGAGGATGCATTAGTAACTTTAGCTGTTCTCAAAAACAAATACTTGATTGGCAGTAACTTGAGGAGGAAGGGTTAACTGTGGCTCACAGTCGGAGGGGACACAGCCCTTCATGGTTGGGAAGGAGAGGTGGCAGGTGACTCCATCATGGCAGGAATGCACAGCCTGGACTCCTCACCCCCTCACACTGTGGTGAAACAGGAAGTGGAGGGCAGACAGGAAGTGGAGGGCAGACAGGAAGTGGAGGGCAGACAGGAGGTGGAGGGCAGACAGGAAGTGGAGGGCAGACAGGAGGTGGAGGGCAGACAGGAAGTGGAGGGCAGACAGGAGGTGGAGGGCAGACAGGAGGTGGAGGGCAGGCAGGAGGTGGAGGGCAGGCAGGAGGTGGAGGGCAGGCAGGAGGTGGAGGGCAGGCAGGAGGTGGAGGGCAGGCAGGAAGTGGAGGGCAGGCAGGAAGTGGAGGGCAGACAGGAAGTGGAGGGCATGGCTATACAACCTCAGGGGCAATCCCCAGTGACTCACTTCCTCCAGTAGGGCTCCAACTCTTAAGGGTTACAGTCTTCCACAACAGTGCCACCAGCCAGGGCCACTTGTCCAACACATGAGAAAATGGGGGTTTCACATTCAATCCACAGCAGAGTCTGAAAAAATGATTTCTTTAAAGCTTCATGTGGCATACCATAGTGTTCAACAATGACAACAGAAAGATAATTTGGAGTGGAAAGGTGTTTAGACAGGTACACATAATATGTTTATAGATAGTTTATGGATTAACTATCCAGAAAGACAGTTGACATTTCCTTATATTTCCTTCTAACATTTATTATTATATAGTAGTATGTGTTTATTAGTGCGTGGTATATAGACATTATATAATATACTTATTATATAATATTATGCAATTATATATCTGATATATTATATAAAGCAAATATTGTTTGCTTTTAATATAAATGTAAGTGCCAATGTAGTATATTTATCTTGCTTTTATGTTTAATGTTATAAAACATAGTTTCCATGTTTGCACAATCCTTATAACTTTAGAAAGACACAGCATAGTGGATGTGACTATACATAATTCATATAACTCATATGTTTTAGCTTGGTATTAGAGGTCTTTTCTTCTTTTTTTGCTGCTATAACTAATGGCTCATAATGTTCAGGATTATTTTCTTAGGCTTCATTCACAAAAGTGGTGTTCTTGAGAATAAGCCCTTTGAGGCTCTTTGTCAAATTGCTTCCCAAAGGGATTATGCCAGAATACTGGCAGCATTGAAGTGCACCCTTTCAGGGTTCCTTGTCGCCGGGGAGACCATTAGAAAACCCAACTTGTTAATTTTATAGGAGTCAAGCACTGCTCCATATGAGTCGCTGGTGCTGCTCTTTGATCACTAGTGAAGGAGAGCATTCCCACACATTGGTCACTAGTAAAGGAGAGCATTCCCACACATTGGTCACTAGTGAAGGAGAGCATTCCCACACACTGG
>PVIU01005513.1:0-70918 GCA_004026605.1 Ondatra zibethicus | reverse complement strand
AGTTTTTCTATGGGGCTTTAATACGTTAGCATGAAATATGATAGATCTCTTCATGCTGAGGGGTATTAGCACTTTGCTAATATGATATATCCCATGACACTTTCCCCCAAATGGGATACTCGCTCTTTGTTTTTCTTCTATGTATTTATGTTGGATGAACAAGAACTTTAATTTTTCAGAAATAGGTTAATGCTTTTATTCTAAGTGGTAAGTTGTATCCATTCCAAGGATTATAAATATTTATTTCAGTTTTCTTCTTGATTTCTTATATATTAATATTTATACTTAATTTTTAAATTCTTTCAGGATTTATTTTGGTGACTGCTTCTAGTGAGAATCTCAGTATGGGACTTGAGTCTACAGTGTCTCCCCTCAAACTCATGTATTTCAACACTTGGTTCCCAGTGGGTGGCAAAGGTATGGGAGACTGTGGATGTTTTTCAAGAAGGAAGCTAGTTAGAGGAGTCAGCTATGGAGTCAGGGTAGAAACTTCTCCCTGTCTTCTGCTCCCCCAAGACAAGAAGCAGCAGCTATGGGACACAAGATTCTTCCATGGGAATAGAGCCACCCTGCAGGCATGATTTCCTACCTTGTGCACTGTGACCCTTAAATCATGAGCCAGAATCAAGTCTTCCTACTATACTTTGGCTCTTTCCAGGTATTTGACCAGAGCTATGACAAAAAAAATCTTTGTATAATAATTTGCATATTAAATAAACATATAAAAGTTATATATTACATTAAATATACAACTCTCCCAGGTTAGTTAGTCTTTGCTCATTCATTTAAAATATTTCTTAAAGGATAAATAGAACAAAAAAATAAAATAATGTTTCTTTTTCATACATTAAAATAACCCCCAATATACATTATGTTTATAATGTATAATCTATATACATTATACTTATAATGTATATAGAAATGAACTAACATTATATATTTATATATAAATATTAGTATGTATTATATATAACATTATATAACATATAAATATATATAGAGAAACTTAGTTCATTTCTTGATTAGTTTGATCTGCTCATTTTCAGTTTAACTTAGTTTAAGAATTCCATTGATTTATTTAACTATCATTTGTAGCATGAATTGTTGACAGACATACATAGATTATTTCTGTTTTCACTCACCCCCCCCCCACAAGGCTGCCCTGTTCTGATGTGCACTGGGAATAGCATTGATAACTGACTTTTAAACATCGTATTTAAATTCAGTCCTTTTCAAATTCTTAAGCTCAGAGCAAATCTTTCAGTGCACAAAGACCTCTCCTCTGAAAGGTTGTACCCCTCCTCCCACCTCTGCAGGCCTTCCTCTGTGCTCCTTCGGCCCCCAAACTCACTCACTTACTTCCTTGGGTTGTGGTTATTTGTGGAAAATTTTATCTCCATCTCCATCTACAATGTATTTGTATTGAGTTCTTGAAGTTCTGCACCTGCAGTCTGCTTGAGATCACACTGGATCAGATGGTCCAGGAGGATAAATCGCACACGAAAAGAACCACAGCACACATCGCAATGTCTATAAATGTATGGATAGACTTTTGGACTCAGGGATTAGTCATTGAGACATGCTAGCCTGGTGCAGGCTGGCGTCCCTCAGCATGTTGATCAGAAGCAGGTACCCTCTGCAGGGAACTCTAGGTGAGAATAACAGTGAACACAGGTATAGGGAACTGCTATTTGCAGAGCAGCTCCGTGTATTGACGGGCTGCATTGGCTTGTCTCATATGCTCCCTGTACCTGGAAGACTTGTGCATTATTTATTACCCCAACTTTATCAGAAGCCAAAGCTCAGCAGAGAGGTTGAATCATTTCCTCAGGGTTAGGAACTAGAAATTTGACTTCTTGTCCAAGGTTGTCCTCTCAGAGACAAGGCTTGAGGTTAACACTAGAAGATATGACTGGAGGTTCCCACTAGAAGGCATGGCTTAAAGTTCACACTAGAAGGCATGACTGGAGGTTCACACTAGAAGGCATGGCTGGAGGTTCACACTAGAAAGACATGGCTGAAGAGTCACACTAGAAGACATGGCTGGAGGGTCATACTAGAAGACATGGACATGATTCACACTGGAAGGCATGGACATGATTCACACTGGAAGGCATGGACATGATTCACACTGGAAGGCATGGATATGGTTAACACTAGAAGGCATGGACATGTTTTACACTGGAAGGCATGGGCATGGTTCACACTGGAAGGCATGGACATGATTCACACTGGAAAGCATGGCTGGAGGGTCACACTAGAAGACATGGCTGAAGGGTCACACTAGAAGACATGGCTGGAGGGTTATACTAGAAGGCATGGACACAGTTCACACTGGAAGGCATGGACGTGGTTCACACTGGAAGGCATGGACATGCTTCATATTGGAAGGCATGGACATGGTTCACACTGGAGGGCATGGACATGGTTCACATTGTAAGGCATGGACACAGTTCACACTGGAAGGCATGGACATGGTTCACACTGGAAGGCATAGACATGGTTCACACTGGAAGGCATGGACACAGTTCACACTGGAAGGCATAGACACGGTTCACACTGGAAGGCATAGACATGGTTCACACTGGAAGGCATGGACACGGTTCACACTAGAAGGCATAGACATGGTTCACACTGGAAGGCATAGACATGGTTCACACTGGAAGGCATGGTCACGGTTCACACTGGAAGGCATGGACACGGTTCACACTGGAAGGCATGGACATGGTTCACACTGGAGGGCATGCTTATCTCAGGGCCTTTTCTAGAATGCTGAGGGGTGAGTGGAGTCAGGAAGAGCAATAGCTCTTGCCTAGGTAGAGTTGGGGAGGGAGGCAAAGGTTTCATTAACTGGAAAAGGTTCAGATGGGAGGTACAATCTGATTTTGCAGAGGGCTCAGAGCAGCCCAGAAGATCTCAGCATACATTCATGTTGGGGAGAGGGATGAAAAAAAAACAAACAACAAAACAAGAACAAAAACAAAAAATCATTTTTTATCAACTGTTAACTCATGAGTTAGGAGTTGTACAGTAAGACTGATCACCTGCACTGCGAGCGCTGTTCTATGCTTCCGCTCGGTCAGAATGACTTTCTGAAAGAGAATACAGCAGGGAAGACTAGCCAGGTACCAGGAAGGCCCCTGTTAAATTCTCCATGCTGTGTTCTGGGTGGGAAGAGAGTGCAGCCCAGGGGCAGTTACAGACATGAGCTCCATATGGAGTAGGATGGGGAAAGCTGACGAGCCGGTCAGGCCCTGAGAGACTGTTGACGGAACATTTTCAAACAAGGGAGAGAGGCATGTTGTCTGATGCGACCGCTGGAGAAAACAGTAGGTGTCCTCTTCCAGGGAGGGCCATGTCTGTTGGAGGAATCAAACCCATTCCTGTCATCTAAGCAACTGGAGACAAGATGGCTTCCCTAATGGTAAGCCCTGTCATACTGTAGCGGGCCAGAGGTGGTTTTCTGTTTTATTTGCTGTGTAAGGCTTCCTCACACCGCTGGCCCTCAGATGGTGGTGGGTCCCGTAGCCTTGCAATGCTCTTAGAAACTCCTTCCCTCCCACTCCTTTAGATAGCTTAGGATGACTGGCAGACAGAGTCTCCTTGGAAGTCTATTTAACTGCGTTGTTCTGTTTACCATTTTATTTGTGCAATTTCAATAGTGTGGTATGGATAAAAGTTATTTGAGGGAGGAAACATTTCAAATGAATATAAATAAATTTTATATATCTCAGAATAAATATTTCATTGGAAAGATACATTTCTGTTCAGGAAATGAGAAAATTAGATTCTCTGGCTCAAGCCAGCTCTGCCGTTGAGTCTGCGAGGTCAGTTTTGAGGTCCCCCAGCCTCCTTTCTCTTTGCATATCTGCACCCCACTCAATGGATGCCAGTTTGTTGTTAAGATAATAACCTCTCCACAGGGCTCTGTCCCCTGATTGTCAATACATTCATAGAATGTAATTAAACCATACCACATCCATGACAGGAAATTGATGACCTTTTAATTATTTCAAGGTAACTGGATAGCTAATCATTTTCTCCTTAAAAAGTTTGAGAGCAGCGTGTTTTGAATAAATCGAGGGCAGGATATAAATATTTACTTGTTTTCCTTGCAAGCTGCGTTCCTGTGCTTTCCACACGCCGTAGGAGACAGTTTGTAAAGCCAGTGCTGAACACAGGGCAAATACCGAGGGAGCGGTGCTCGATTTCACTTTCTTATGAACAGAATTAGGAAATATCCGACAATACCACCAGAAAACCCACAAATATTTTTAAGTCTACCTGGTAGGAAACATAGAGAAAGTAGCTTTTAAAAGGAGTTCAGCTATACTGGAAATTGCCTATAAAATCAGAGTTAGGACTGCCTTCCTAGGGTAAGATTGAGCCTTATTATGTGTCATTTGGGGTGGCATCTGATCTTCACAGGGGCCACATTATCCAAACCCCAAATCAAAACCCAGTGCATGATGAACAAGGGTTCTGGTGAAATGTATTAATTACTTTTCTCATTATTGTGGTCAAAGGTTTGGCAAGGGTCAGCTTACAAATGGGGGCATTTATTCTGCCTCCAGTTTGAATGGGTGTAGTCTATTGTGGAGGGAGGTGTGGGGGTGTCTGTGACAGTGGGAGGGTGGGGTAGGGGTCCTCACATCTTAACAGATGAAGACACACAGAGAGGGGATAACGGTCCTAATCTGCCTGTCTCATTTTCTTTTAATTAAATCTGAACCCCCAGCCCATGTGCTATACCACCTATGTTCAGGGGAAGTTTCCCATCCTCAATTATTTCTCTCTTGGAACACCCCACATGCACCCCCAGAAGTGTGTCTCATGGGTGGCTCTTAATCCAATCAAAGTAATAACAAAGATAAACTCACTGAGCAGGTAATGAGACACAATGTCTTAAATCACAATTATTTCTCACAATTGGTATTTACATGGCTTTCAGATTTTTCTCATTTAAATTATGTATTTTGTAACTTCTTTGAAGAAGAAAATCTACAGCTCCTATATGATATATGCAGTAGAATAACAACAACCTGTTCCAACACTAGTATTTTCTCTGCAGTCTGGCACAAAAGACTGTTTTGTCTACACATGGGCAAACACTCACTTCCCTCGCCATCGTCCATTAGCAGAGAAAGTGATTGGGCGACTACTTGAAAAATTATCTGCTTAATCTTGGCCTGAGATTCCAGTCAGCAAAATTAATGGGGAGCAGGCTGACTTCAGTCAGAGAGCGCACGGTGGTGGCTGTGATTCATTGCTGGGCACATTAAATATAGAAGCTCCGTCTGGAAGCAGCTCTTTACCGGAGGTATTTATAAGTAAATCGGTTCAGGGCCTTGCATGTGCCGTATTTAAACGTTCCCTTTCTTTAAAACTGTTACACGTATGTTCTCCAGCATTTCCTAGGCAGCAGCTCCCTTTGGAATACAGGCAAGAATTTCACGGACCGTTAAAAGGCGGTGGCTTGATTCTGGGTCTTGATTTTTGGAACAGTCTTGTTATATAGCTTGGGCTAGACTTGCTACCACTCTCGGCTATTCTCCTGCTGCCTTGACATCCCAAGTTCTGGGGGAGCAGGTGTGCACTGCCACACCTGGCTCTGGTTGCTACACTGACAGCTGCAATGGCTTAGATCCAGTGTCCCTTAGCCAAAGTATCTTGGATCAAAGTGTTTGGGTTTTGGAATATTATTTATTCATGTGTTATAAATACATACATAATACATGTGTACAGAAGTATCTCTGTCTGTCTGTCTACTGAGAGATCTTATAGATAAGATGCAGGGGGAAACCCCACGAGTTTTATATGCACCTTACACATATGGTCATTTTATAGAACATTTCCCAGGGTGCCTCTGTTCTGTGACCTGTCATATGACGTCAGGTTTGGAGCTTTTTACTTACTGTGTCACAGGTATGGAATTTCCACTTCTTGTACCGTGCTCAGAAAGTTTTAGATTTTGTCACATTCTGAGTTTAAGATTTGGGGTTAGAGATGCTCCATGTGACGCGCCGGAAAAGATACCGGCAAGCTACTCCCACGCTGCCTCCAGAAATGTGTGTGTAAGGACAGGATTGGAACTACATGTGGCTACAACAAGCATCTGCTCACCACAGACAGGATATCCATGAGAGGTCAAAGAAACAAATCCACCCACCTCTAGGTTGGTGAACATTGCTGTTGCTTACAGGAGCATGGGTGATTTAGGTAGCAGCATTGCTGAAAAGACCCCAACAGGGTGACCACTTAGGAATTTGTAGCCCAGCAACCTGATGCACAAGTTGTAGGCGACTCCTGGGAAGAGTCGCCTCTCCTTCAGTAATTATCCTTCGTTTATGTTGTCCCCAGGGGGCCTCAGGAGCCTTGGGACTTCCTGAGCCTCCTGTCTTGTCTGAGTTTCTTTAGCTTCTTTGCTTGAGGAGGAAAGGGTTCCTTTTAGAAGTGCACAGCAAATGGAAGCAGACCCTCCCCACTTGAGTCACAGCAGGAATGTAAGGCGCCTGGTGATAGCAGATCAGCTTTGTTCTCTCCCTTTCTTTTCTTTAGTTCTTTGAGGACTCCCTACAATGCCTTTTAATCATATTTGCTCCCAGCCTCAACTACTCCCAGCTCCAACTTCTTTCTTACCTGCCCAACATTTTCTTTAAAGCCATCAAGTCCAGTTTTTCTGGCCGTATACTGTTGGGCATGCGCTCTTTCACTGGAGTGTGGTCAACCAGTCAGGGGTTGCACCCATAGAGAAAACTAGCCATTCCTTTCTCAGCAGCTATCAGTCACCACTAGGGGTGGGGCTTGGTCTAGCCTGCGTCTATACAGGTGTCAATTGCTATGAGTTCATATGTGCAACTGCCCTGCAGTGTCTAGAAAACACGGTTTCTTCACAGTCACCTATCACCTGTGACTCCTACAGCCTTTCCTCCTGGATCGAAAAGTTCATGGTCATTGCTCTGGAAGTGTTAGGACGAAGAGTGCCCACGGGGGACTTTTCACATCTTCCACTCTGCAGTTTTGAGTGCCCGGCACAGAGCAGCCTTGAGAGTTACCACGAGGAGAACAGCAGCTGAAACGATCGAAGCATCTTTTTCTTCTGGGCTGTAAATCTCTCGGTTGGGAAAAGTTATTCCATCGACTTAATTTCCTGTGTGTATCTATCAAGTGACGACACCTGAATCAAGCTAAACCCTAGCCTTTCTCCATTTCCTGTTGTACGACTGCCGAGGGGCGGCACTTTCTCAGTGATGCCAGGATTCGCATCACAGGGAAATCGATGCACACTGATATTTGTCTCATAAATCTAATTTTTGAAGATGTCTCCCACCCCTAGATAGCATTTTGTGTCTCCCTCCATCTAATCCTTTGTTGCACCATGTCCAGGTGGAGACTTAAATGGCGTAGTACTGGTGACTGTGTGTGGGTAAGTGGCAAGTGAGCCCCAGGCCTTCACATAGGTAGTTTGACTTTCCTCAAAGGCAATAGTAAAGGATGCTCAAGATATTTGTGCATCTACCTGTATGACCCACCTACAGTGTAGCCAGACCTCCAGCTGCCATTCACAACTGAATGCCCTAACAACGTGAGCTCTACAGAGCACAGTATTCTTACTGTTCCCTTACACCTTTTTATTACTCCTTCATTCAAATATTATATTAACACCACTGTGCACCACGTACTAAGCTAAGATTGTGAAAACTTAGGAATTCTGACTCATTCAGAAACAGCTCACAGGAGAGTAAAATAGCACCCAGAATGCAATTCCGGGGGAGAGGGCGTACCTACCATACACAAAGTTCAAGCCCTAGAAACCTATCTTGCCTCACACACAAGTAAAAGAACAGCAGAGAAATATGACTCCAGACTGCAATCAGTACCAATGGCATAATAAATAGACTACAAGAAACCTGGAGAGATGGCTCAGCGGTTAAGAGCATTGCCTGCCCTTCCAAAGGTCCTGAGTTCAATTCCCGGCAACCACATGGTGGCTCACAACCAGCTGTAGTGCGGTCTGGTGCCCTCTTCTGGCCTGCAGGCACACACGGAGACAGAATATTGTATACATAATAAATAAATATTTTTTAAAAAAAAGAAAGGAAGAAAGGGTTGCAGAGGAGGGACCGACTTTCAATGAAGTGACAGAGAAAGCCTGTTTGAGATGGCAATGAAGGGACTAACAATGTTCTGTGCAAGAACAGTCCAAACTGAGGGTACATTTTGTGCTCTGGTCCCAAAGGCCCTGATGAGCTGGGAGGAAGAGGCTCAGCGTGGCTGGGCAAAAGGGCAAGAGAGTCTAAGCTGCGGTGTGGCCACATGTGGAAGCTGAGGAAGGCAGCTTGATACCATCCCAAGAAGAAACAGAAAACGTGAATAAGTTTAGAAACTATTTCAAACATAATGTTAAAAAAAATCCTCTCGCACAGAAAATATTCAGGATATTTGTAGAATTTCCTGGTACAGATACAGATACTTCTGATCTTAACATTGGTTTCAAACATGTTTATTGTTATTTAGGGGTGGCAAGGGCTGCAGATTCAGAGAGGATGAATAGAAAGCAGATGGGTTCTTACCTACCATAAGAGGAAGCATGCCACGCCATGAAGGCAGACACCGGCTGATCAGGAGGCAGAGGTGGGATGAGTGACCTGTGACCGGCTTCTCAGCATGGTCTCTGAGGGAAGAGCTGGGAACTCATGGCCAGCAGGGGTGTTACTTTGCTAGTCGGCTAATTTCAGTGGACCTGTGGGTGTTGCTTTTGCTCACTGGGAGCCCCATATTCAGTGAGTTTGGGGAGTAGGCTTAAGACCCTGGCATCTCTGTTCCAAGAATGTGTTCATGGGAGCTGATGTGGCAGTGATTGGTGGCAGTCCCTCTAAGCTCAGCAAAGACGTCATCACAGCAAGATGTGGAAAACAAGAGAGAAGGTTAAGGGCAGGTGAGTCAGCTGAGTTTGCTCTCCAGTTCTCCCCGACTCCTGCAAGCTGTCCTCTGGTCTCCTCACTGCCACCGTGGTACACAAAGGCCCACACATATATACACACCAAATAAGTTAATAAAAATGTAATAGAGATTTAAAGGCAAGATCAGTGCATAAATAAACTACTGTAGAGTATTTTTTTAAGATTTTTGAAACTACCACGAACTTGAGATTGACTTCACAAGAATGTCAAAAGGTCACAGCCCACTCTCATGCAGAGACACGTCAAAGTCATCTTCTGCCTATAATGAGAGTTTGCTTCTCTTGTGACTGTCCTTAGTCATTTCAGTCATTTTCCTTGCATCTACTAGAAAGCGCCAAAAGTTAGATAGACCTTGAAAAAAGGTTAAAATAGTTCATATCTGAACCCAAGGAGCCCTTTCAGTTTTGCCCAAGTACACTATTGGCCCTTGATTTTTTTTTTTTTTTTTAGAGATTAAGAAGATCCCTTTCTAGTCTGAGTTTGTCAGAGTTTGTCTTTCAATCTTTAGATGAATTTAAAATTTTTCTGACTCTGAATGATCATATGATCTCACCTTTCATTTGTGAATCATATAGTTCGGTTTTCTAATGTCCTTTTGTGCCTCCCTACAAGAGAGTCGCATTTCTAAGTGTCCTCTTGCATTGCTTGCTTCTGTTGCAGGTAGCTCAATCGTGAGTTTAAAGCTAACGAAGTGAGTTTGTCTCTAATTTCTCCCTCTTATGATCTTATTGCAGATATCAGTATAAACTGGCCCCTTTCTGTCCTCTAGCGAGATTTGTTGCTATTTCTTCCTTATGTATTTTTAAAAAGGTAGATAAGCCATGTGGATATTGAGTTGCTAGACTCAAATTTTTATTTATAAACCCAATTCTACATTAAATTTGAACCCCTTTCTGCTTGTGTCAGTTTCATTAAGATGTGACATTCGAGGGATTGCGTTAATCTCTTCTAAACTGTGAAGATTATTGCTTGAACCATCTTGTAAAAGTCTGTTTCTTGAGGGTGAGAGACAAAACTGTCTCTCTTTCTGGTGAAGACCAGGGTGGATTCAGAGGCTGGTCGAGAAAGGTGGGGATGCACATCTAACAGTTAGGAAGGAATCACAACAAAACCATCAAATCTATTGTTGTCCTTGATCTCAAATCAGTGTCATCAACATTGAGATAGCATCAGTATCAAGAGAGCAGGTGTGAGGCTGAGGTTAGCCAACCTGTCTAGAAGATTCACTTACATATATGAGCACCAAAGGATGTTTGAGTTAAGGCAGGACTGGTTGTTGTATGAGGAGAGGGCCTGCTTTTCATCCTAACCACTGGGTTCTCAGCCACCCAGCTAGCTTAACCCCCCCAAAATAACCACACAGAAATTTTATTAATTAAATTACTGCCTGGCCCATTATTTTTAGCCTCTTATTGGTTAACTCTCACATCTTGATTCAACCCATTTCTAATAATCTGTATGTCACCACGAGGTCATGGCTTACTGGGAAAGATTCAGCATGTCTGACTCTGGTGACTCCAAGGTGGCTCTCTCTGCCAGCCTTCTTTCTCCCAGCATTCATTTCTCTTTTCCACGCCTACCTAAGTTCTGCCCTATCAAAAGGCCAAGGCAGTTTCTTTATTCAACCAATGAAAGTAACACAAATACAGAAGGAACTCCTACACCAACTGGTTACTATTTTAAGTTTTTTAAAGTATGTATATAGCCCCGTTTTATGCATTTATAGGTCAAACAAAACGCTTTCAAAAAAATAAATGTTTGCTTCACAAGAAAACCCATTCTGAAGGCACACACTTCTGAAGCACTTAGCCTCTTTGATGTGTGACTGTGTCACACCCTTTTCTATTGGCCAGTGAATTCATTTTTATTTTCTCAAGACATACTTTTATCTTCTCAGCAAACACTAAATTGATGTTTTTTGTGATAAATAATATCTAAAAACAATTTCCCTCAGATTTTAGATATTCAATTATTACATCATACAAATATATTTGTGATATTGTAAAGTAGTAATATGAGCAGAAATGTTTGTGTTTTAGAAATGAACAGAAGTTACCAAATGGTGCCAATGTGACCACAATGATAATCTCATGTATATTGTACATTTACACAAACTTTTTAGAGTATATAAAAAATCATTGTACTTTAAATTCATTGTCTTTTACAAAAAAATATAAATTTAGGTTTGTTCTCAAATCTGGTTTTCACATGTAAGACTGAAATAGAAAGGTTTAAATATTTGTTTAACTTATGTACATTTTTATTAGTCATAAGAAGGAAGGTGTGATAGTTGACTTTGTTGTAGAGATGTCAAGAATATTTCTGTTTTTATTGCCAAGCAGAGCTACACATGGGTGGTGTCTCATACCTGTGTCTTTTCAAAGAACATCATTTTGATCAGAAATAAACAAAGAGAATAAGTGATTGGAGCTATGGGGATGCTATCTTTCTACAGTAGCCATTTATTTATTTACTTACCTTTATTTTATTTTATTTATTTATTTATTTTGAATGGTGCCTCATTTTCTCGGGCTTGCCTTGAGTTCACTAATCAAGCATGACCTAGAATTTCTGCCTCTCCCGCACTACCCCCCCGCCAAGTGCTGGGAAGACAGGGGTATGTGCCACCTCACTTGGCTTCTGCGATGGAATTAGGGACTTTATACATGCTAGATGAGTAGTCTACCAAGCGAGCTACAGTCTCAGATCAAGAATGTTAAGTTGGAAAGTTTGGTCCCGCATTGAAGTTAGAGGGAGCCCTCCACCCTCTGATAGTTGTGTAACCTTTAGGTCTGAAATAACAATTGTTGAACAAAGAAGGCAAAAGAAGATAATTTCAAACAGCTACCAGGTGACTTGCTGACCGCATTGAGGTTGTTTAGGGAATGAATGCATGTGGGAAAAGAGATGATGGGGAGATGGGAACACAGGTGGTTGTGTAGTGGCACAGGAGACAGGCAGGGCACTGGAGGCTTTTGGACTGATGAACTTGTT
Source organism: Ondatra zibethicus (assembly GCA_004026605.1). NCBI lineage: Eukaryota > Metazoa > Chordata > Mammalia > Rodentia > Cricetidae > Ondatra > Ondatra zibethicus. Next base: position 58,961 of record PVIU01005513.1, on the reverse strand, counting down.
AACACAGCAAACACAGCAATAAGGAGCCAAGAAGCAGGAAGGGTTCATTGAGGCTCATGGTAAATTGACTCTATTTTCTTGAGCTTGGCGTGGCACAGTCCATAATGGCGGGAGTGAGTGAAAAAGGAGACATATTTACCTCATGACTGGGGAGCAGAAAGAAACAGGAAGGGAGAGTGTGCCAACATCCCCTTCAAGGACATGACTCTAAGGGCCTAACTTCCTTCCACTGAGCCCCACCTACTCCATGTCCCAATAACGTCACATGCTGGGGACTAAGCCTTCAGCACCCAGGACTTTGAATAGTATTCAAGATCCAAACTAGCTGCCATGCTCCCTGTCATGGTAATGGGCTAAACTTCTGAACTGTAAGTGGGCCACCGCAGTGAAATGTTTTCTCTGTAAGAGCTGCCGCAGTCACAGCGTGTCTTCACAGCAATAACAGCCCTAAGATGGTGTAGTAAAGGCTTCTCTACCGCTCTCAATTTTTCATGAATTTGTATTTTTTTTTGACCATGCTTCCTGGGTCAAGTTTTACAGTGTAGTCCCATCCTCTCAATTTCCTATTGCACATTCTCTATAGTTTTTCCTCATACAATAATCCGTGAATGCCATTTCCTAATGTTTATTTGCTCTAGTGTTTCTGAGGAATTCATATCAAGACCCCTTGTATTGATTTTCTAGTCATCACTAATATTTTACTTAAGAATTTTGCATTTATGATTAATTTACATATAGATTGACCTGTAATAATTGTCTACCATCCTTGTCTAGTGTATGGGTTATACCCAACTTGCAAAGTGAAGTGAGGAATTTTCCCTAGGGCACTTTGTATAAACATGGACACTGTAGAGTCTGCCTGTAATTTCATGTGGCGCTTCACAGTTCAGCTTCCGACATTCCAGGAGAGGGGCAGGCTGAGGCGAGGCTTGCTTTTCTTTTCATTTCCTTTCTTGGAATTGAGGCTGAGTCAGAGAAAAATAGATCCCTGGCTTTTAGCTAACCCTGAGGTGTGCTTGGCCTTGGCCTTAAGTCTCTTTAGGACCAATTGAACAGCAGCTCCCAGACCACCTTCTTTTTCTGCCAAGAGACTTTTAAGAACAAGTGAAGACCCTGAAAAACCACAAGGACATCAGAGGTTGTGAGCCGGGCGGCGGTGGCACACGCCTGTAATCCCAGTGCTCGGGAGGCAGAGGCAGGTGGATTTCTGCGAATTTGAGGCCAGCCTGGTCTAAAGTTCCAGGACAGACACTAAAGTTACACAGAGAAATCCTGCCTCCAAAAAAAAAAAAATGAAAGAAAGAAAGAAAAAAAGAAAAGAAAAAGAAAGAAAGAAAGAAAGGAAGAAAGACCCAAAAAACAGAGGTTGTGACTTCTCTGCTCCTGTCACGGTTAGAATCCATGGTTGGCAATGGTGAACAAAACCACATCTTATTTTCTCTCTGGGTTTCCATTTTACAGAGAATTTGGGGAAAAAATTCACTCTTCAGAGGCTGTGGAAAAAACACGAAGTCACATATTAATTTTATTTTTTTATCTTGGAAAAAAGTCTGTATCATAACAGAGTCCTCAAGCCACCAGCTCGAGTCATGCCCCTCTGAGCTGGCAGCGTCCAGCACAGGCCTGGGCGGTGCCAGCCCTCAATAAGTGATTGTGTGTTTGAAGAGGTTTGCTCTCTCCCAATAGCTGACCAAATCAGACTCAGAGCCAGGCAAGGAGTGCTCTATTTTTAGTGGAGATGGTTCATTTTATTTCCATGTGACATGGAAAGTTCTTAAAGAAACAAAATGACAGCGATGTACGTGCTTGCTTAGGACATGATTTCTGTCACTGTGTGACTATGCCAATCTAACAGCGGGAGTCTCTTGACTTCGCCCTCGCTGCCTGCATTTCTTACCTTGGCCTTTTGGTGTCATTCTCAGATTAATCTGAAAAGCATAGGAAGCAGGGGAATTATTCTCCGGACTCTGGTTTCTTCCTTGAAGCAAGGATAATTCAGCCAGGAGGTCAGTGTCTCCTCCAACTTTTCTTATGTGCGCATTTAGAGATAGCATGTGACTGGGGTATCTCAGTGGAGCCTAGGGAGGCAGGGACAGCAAACCCAGCCTGGGCTTTTATAGACAGCACAACTAGAACTTGGCTGAACCGTGTGTTGTTTACTATCGACAAGATGCAACACTAATGCTCCTCAGCCATACCAGCCGTGGCTCCTTCTGAACAGCCTGCCCATGGCTGCAGATAGTGAAGTCCTCCGTCTCCGCTTCTGTTATGTCCATGCGGTTGCCACACCCACTTGTCCACAAGTGAGAAAACCCTTGGTCTTCAGCCAGGTCATCACCAGCAATGTCCCTGCACTTCCTTTCACTCAAAAAGATCCTGTTCTAAGAATTTTTATTTTTCTCCCTATTAATTATAATTTTTCTCCATTTGTAATATGAATATATACACTTAGTGAGATGGACTCTTTTTGCGCTACAACAAATAAACAAGGATGTAAGTAAACAAATATCTCATAAGAGATAAGCAAAAGTTGGAATTATATGGAGCTTTTATGATTTACAGTCTATTTGTTTGTCTACCTTTCTGTCTATCTATCCACCCATCCAAATGTCTCTCTTTCTCTCTCTCTCTCTCTCTCTCTCTCTCTCTCTCTCACACACACACACACACACACACACACACACTCACACACACAAACACAAAGTCCTTTAGGAGAAGGAACTTGCCACATCCTGAATTTTAAAGCAACTTTACTGTTGGACACAGTGTATCAGCACTAGGGCCGCTGGTGTATGTGCCAATTACTGTGTATTGGGATGGTTCAGTTTCCATTACTGTAGCCCCCAAGTCCTTGGAGCACCATTTCTTAAAACATTCCATTTTAATTATGTTCTTATTTGATTCATAGATGAAGTAAACCTTTAAGGTAAATTTTATGAGGATATGATTATTCTAGTTTCAACCAAACAGAAATTCAGTTCTTGAGTTTTTTATTTTTTCTGGTATGAGCTGAGGGGGAGAGCTAAGAAGTGAGAAGGGTCTGAGATCGCTGCCACCCTTACAGGCTGACTCAATGCCCTCCCCTCGTATCAAGGATGCTGGTGGAAGATGTGAAACCATGACAACAGGGATGAAAGAGTTTAGGACTACAGAACAGCAAGACACTTGAGAATCCATGACTAGATTCTCTTTTTCCGAAGACACGGTTTTGGTGGGCCTCAATTTGGTTCAATCAGTGGGTTGGAACGCTGAGTGTGGGGAAGGGAATCTTACACAGTGGGCAGCGAGCCTGCCTGTGCCTCCTCCAGGGGGAGACATTTCTCTTTCTCCCAAGGCCGACTGCTACCCACAGTCCTTGCTAAGGTAGTGTAGAATGGTTGGTGAAGCACTCCCAAGGCATGGCTTTGGGAGACAGAGCAGAACAGGCTTATAGAGCGGTTGCACTCTGCGGGACAGGGATAGAAGACCTAACGTGTACCCTCCAGCCAGCGCTGATTAGGGGCCAGCTGCTGCTCTAGCCAATTACACACACACACACACACACACACACAGACAGACACACACAGACACACACACACACACACACACACACACAGACAGACACACACAGACACACACACACACACACACACAGAGTACTCCAGAGAAAACTATCAGAAAGAGTATGTTCTTACAGAGGGCCCAGAGTATCGTGCAGGACCACGGTGGGGACACTGGCACGACACTCGGAACATCCGCCACACTGTTCGCTTTGAGTTTTGCTTCTCCCCTCTTCAGCCACTTTTTAGTTGTTCCGTTTACTAGACTTGTCCACGTGTCTTAAGTGGCTGGTGTCCATTTTTCGAGGGCTTTCTTAGAGCCGTTCCTCTTAACTAATGAACCACCCAACCACACTCATCTTGGAGGGTGGGCGAGAGAAGGGAGCAGGCATAGAATTCAAAGAAGTCTATCTAGCTACTTATTAACATCCCTGGAAATGCGAAGAGAAAAAAGTGGGAGCTAATGACTCCCATTTGAGAAGAACCGGATCTTTTGTTCCCCATCTCCCTCGGAAAATCAAGAGCTGGTCCTCAGTCAATGCGCGTGTCAAGGATCATTTCAAGAACAAATTGAGGAAACGCGGACCCAGGTCTTTCGTCGCCTTTTCACGGTGATAGATTTATTTACCTCCCTGGCTGGCCCCCTTCTCTTTCACGCTTTCCAACTGCTTTAAAAATCCACAGTGAAAAATGAAACCAAGTTCCGGCTTTTAAGAAAATGAGAGAAGGTCGACGCTGGGCTGGCAGGCGCACGTCCTGCGCACTAGAGAATATTGAGAATCTTAAGAAAAGAACTATACGACCTAGCTGGCCTCACCAGAGAGACGGTCACTAATTGAAAATTTGGACTACATTTAATATGCTGGTGAAGTGTGATGATTTATTAGGACCAGCGTAGGGGAAAGGTTTGCCAAGCAAATTAAAAGAACAAACAGGGAAATAGTTTGTCTTTCTCAGGCTGAAGGCCAAGAAATATTCTGAACGTTTGTTTTAAAAAAAAATCACTTTATATTTAAATGCCTCTGCAAAACAATGAAGGTTCCGGTTCCTAACTTTTTAAAGTTAATATTAAATTCTCACACTGTCTCTAAGATGTCTTTTCCCCCTGAGGGCCCTGAACCCTCACAATGTCTCTAAGGTGTCCCTTCTCTCTGAGGGCCCTGCACCCTCACAATGTCTCTAAGATGTCCCTTCTGTCTGAGGGCCCTGCACCCTCACAATGTCTCTAAGATGTCCCTTCCGTCTGAGGGGCCTGCACCCTCACAATGTCTCTAAGATGTCCCTTCTGTCTGAGGGCCCTGCACCCTCACAATGTCTCTAAGATGTCCCTTCTGTCTGAGGGGCCTGCACCCTCACAATGTCTCTAAGATGTCCCTTCTGTCTGAGGGCCCTGTACCCTCACAATGTCTCTAAGATGTCTCTTCCCCCTGAGGGCCCTTGCACCCTCACAATGTCTCTAAGATGACCCTTCTGTCTGAGGGGCCTGAACCCTCACAATGTCTCTAAGATGACCCTTCTGTCTGAGGGGCCCTGTCATCGTTGTGACCGTGTGAGTTCAGAGTGAAGAAGAATTTTGTGAAAATGTTTCTCTACTCTTGACTTTCCTCAAACTTCCTACCCACTTAGATGATGTCAGTGGGGTCTGATGTGCCATAGGCTGATATTTAGTAACTCACAGCCAGTCCGGCTTGGGGTCTCCCCAGTTGGTACTTGACTGGAGAGAGCTGTTCCCTTGCCTCCTCAGAGGGAAGGAAGATCTCTGCTCTGAAAGAAAGATTCTCACCACTCTGAGCACAGACACTCCCGTCTCTGGCTGTCCTTCTTCAGCTCCTCTGCTGGATTCCAAGGCTCCCCTCTGTCAGTTATGGGCTTGCAGTGCCCATGCCACCGTTATCAGTGACAACATATAGGGCCTTCATGACACCTGGGATTTAGATATAACTCCTTCATCTTGCAGCCAAGGAGACAGAGGTTCAGGAATGCCGAGGCTATGTTCATCTCCTGAAGACCTAGAGTCCGAAGTTATGCGTCTCTTACTTCTGGACTGTGCCATTCATGAAGTATGGTACATCCTGAGATGAGGGGATACACACACACACACACACACACACACACACACACGCACGCACACACACACACACACACAGAGTGGATTAGGAAATGTGCATGTGTAGCTACATCATGCTACCCTTGAAGCTTTTCTCTAGGTTAAAATTTCATCAAATTAAAAACTTAAAAATGCATCTTTGTCATATTCTAGAAGCTTCAAGCATTGTGACCAGTAGGGCCCTTCCTGTTGCTAGAAGTCATATTTGTCTGAGAATAGACATTAACTTCTAGTTAAAGTTGATGTAAGGACAAGATTTTTCTCTTCTGGTACTTTCCTCCCTCCCTCCTCCTTCCCTCCCTCCTTTCCTCCTTCTCTCCCTCCCTCCTTTCTCTCTCTCTCTCTGTTTGTGTGTATGTGCACATGTGAGTGCACACATGCACGCACGCGCGCACACACACACACACACACACACACACGTGGGTGTAGTGTACGCATGGGAACATGTGAAAGCCAGAGGTTAGTGTTGTGTGTCTTCTACTACTTACTGACCTTCTCTTTTGAGAAACATTTCTCCCTGAACCTAGAGCTCACTGGGTTGGGCCAGATCCTGACTCCCCAACAGCTGTGCTAGGGTTCCAGACTTTTGTCACAGGTTCTCCACATACGCGTTGGGGGATCCTGGTACTTACATAGAGCAGGTACTTAGCTGACTTACATGTGGCATGTACTTAACTGGCTGAGCCGTCTCAGCAGTTCCCATCCAGCCTCTCCAGACAGGCCTCTCATCAGCTCAGAGACTGCCAGTTTGATAAGGCTGTCTGACCAGTGCACTCAAGTGATCTGCCTGTCTCAGGAGCATGTGCCATTGTGCGCAGTGTTGTCCCCTGGGTTCGGGGGACTGAACTCAAGTCTTTATGTTTCCTGGCAAACATTTCAGCTGTCACGCTGTCTCCCAGCTGTATCATGGTCGCTATAGGCAAATGGCTCTTTGGTCCTCCTGTAACTGAACAAAGGTTTTTACTAAATACCAAGCCCCCAAACAAGTTTGAATACAGTCTTCCTTTTCACACAAGCCAGGAAAATGCTCTACTACTGAGCTACATATCCTGCAGTCCTTAGATCTGTTCTTTCTAGAGACACATAACTATAAGTTAAAGCATGCTTCTTAAACCCATTAGGAAATGCAATGGAAAATATTATATCCTAAGTAGCAGCAAAACACACATTTTCTAGAAAGATGCCAGCATAACATCTGGACCAAGTTCCACACCGTACCACCTGCCTGAAACTTGAAAAATAACACTAATTTCATCTGGAAGAATAAATATAAGAAATATGTCATGAAAACTCAAAAATCACAATGTTAATTGAGGAGACTGTTGTAGGGAGCTTGTGTGAACCACATATTAAAGGATTTTAACACATCTACAGTGTTGAAACAGTTGGATCTGGACAATGAGTAGACACACCACTTATATAGAATATTCCAGAGGTCTCTCAAGATTTAAAGGAAACATAAATACATAGAAATTTATATTCACAAAGGTGGCATCTCATTCGTAAATTTAAAATAACTCAATAAATTATGCCCATACAATTCATGTCCATTTGAATAAAAAATCTGCAACCATTTCCAAAAACCAAAACAATCCAAAAACTACGACCACCACCTCCACCACTACCAACACCAACACCAACAAAGCAACTTCAAAGGATGAACCTTATATAACCAGTAAAATGTTTACACACACACGCACACACACATGTGCTACACACACATGCTCCATGCACACTCTCACACAAGACACATGCACACACACACTTTCACACACAGACACATATACACACACAGGCACATGCACACACACACACACATGCATACACCCCCCACAGACTCATGCACACACACAGTCACATGTATACATACACTCACACAGACACACACACACAGAGACAGAGATAAAGTAAAAGGAAAGAACAGTGAGTTAAGTTTAAATCTACTTAAACATTGAAATTTTTGTGTGACACAGATCCTTCAAGTAAAGGCTACAAGACACATGGCGTCCCAAATACAAAATAAAGGGTAGCTCTTTCTGGCATACAAACATATACCTAATAATTCAAAATAAAAAGAAGTATATAGGAAAAATAACTGGCAAATTAGTAATTAGCAAAAACGATTAATACTATGTATTACTAAAAAGGCCATAGAAAAGCAAAATGAACAGGAAATGCTATGGCACTTGCATATCCACTGTTTTCACAGAAGTTCAGGGCCACTAGAAACATGTGTGAGGTGACAACATACACCTGTGATGTCCTCAGGATGAGGCAGGAGAGGCATGACAAGGCAGAAAAAGGCCGAAGGAGGCAGGAGGTAGGAGGCAGAGGGATCTCCGTGAGTTTGAGGCTAGCCTGGTCTATTCAGCAAGTTCCAGGCCAGCCAGGGCTACAAAAAACACAATATGTGGGGGTGGGTGGAGAAATATTCTATGTGTTTTTAGGAAGGGCATTCTGTATCCATGTCCAGCCCCTCTGCAAACCAGTGCGGTGAAGGACACTCATCATACTCATTTATCTTTCCAAGTAGCAGGGAGAAGTCTAATGTGAGAGTCACTTCAACTCCCAGCTTTAAGAGTCTGGGAGATGTGGCTGTTGGCTAATTTATAGAGAAGAGGTCAGTCAGTCCCTTTTGCCACACTGTAGCTACGTATCCTTTATTCCAAATAGAAGCTGGCCTACCTCACAAGGCTGAGAGTACCTCTTCTGATACCACTGAGGGACTCAGGGAAGATGGGATCTCAGTGATGGAAGCACATGCAGAGAAGACCTTGGGAGTTAGGGCCGTGCTTTCTCTTTTGATAACTTAGTAGGAACCAGGCAGAGTTCCGAGAGAACTTTATCAGTAACTTCTGAGTGTGGTGCTTCCAACGACCCCTCCCCTTTCCATAGACTCCACCTCTAGGGTCCTCACAACTCCCTCTCAACATCTCCATAGTGAGGTCTAAGTTCTCAGCATGGGAACCTTTGAGTGCTTATTCCTTCCACACCAAGGCAGTTGAGAAACATCTCAAGTGTCTTAGTAAGTGTGGAGAATCTAGGTACAGACATGTGCAACCATATGCAAGTACCGGCCTTCTGTCCCAACAGGCAAAACATACATGGTCATACCATAAAGGTCAAAGTATTGCTTTATACTAAGGATTTGCCGGCTCAGTGATATCAGTAACCAAGATAAACAAAAAAAGGGAAGAAAGTTGAAAGGCTAAAATTAGACTAGTTTTGAGAAGAAAACACTCTGTGGCTCTACAGGATCCCAGGATTAGTTCCTTGCCTATCATGACCTAGTTACTCTCCTCTCGTGGGATCATATACAGAGCAATGGATACAGAGTCAGGGTAGGCAAGTTAGGTCCAGCAGTGTGAGAAGCCTGTTCTCAGTGTGTAGCCAAACTCACATTATCATCATCAGAAAGACATCTACAGTGTCGTAAATGTACAACAAAGAGAATCCATTGATGACCAAAGATGATCTCTCAATGCCAGATCTGTACTAGCCCAGTAGACACTCTAGGTTCACACTCTATCATTAAAAAATAGGACCATAGAATTGTTCAGTGACTCACGGATAGAAGTTGTGGTTTAAGCTGTCTGCCCTTTCTGGAGAAATGATTTCTACCATTTATTAAGCACCTACTGCGTACCAGACACTACCCAGGGGCCTTTCAGATTATCTCCAGCGATGACAGGAATTAACAGAGTAAAAGTCTATAGACCAACTTGTTGGAGAGTAATGGGCCTCCTCGACCAGGACTGTTTAATGATGAATATTATCTTCTGACCTCTATTTAAACCTGCACTTCATGTCAGTACAGAGATGGCTGTGGGAGTCACTGGACCCTTTATCTGGACCTCTTCCCAACAGGCCCACTGAGTCATCTCCCACCTCTGCTTTTCCCTGTTACTCACCTCTTTAATTGATGTATCTAGATGGGTGGCCTTGTATAGTCAGTTGTGGTTAGTAGCATCAGGGCTTGGGACCTAAAGCACCTGAATTACAGCAGGATCTGCTGTTCTCTCCTAGTAGCAGATGTGGACAGTGTTGTGCCTCTGTCAGGAGTGTTCTCTTTGGTTTTAAGTCCTGGACACTTGATGTGGGTTTCCCCTCTGTATGCTATGAATATGTTTTATTACCATTGGTTAATAAAGAAACTGCTTTGACCCATGGCAGGGCAGAATATAGCCAGGCTGGAAGAGATATAGAGAGAGAGTAGGCAGAGTTGGGGAGACGCCATGTAGCTGATGAAGGAGAAAGATGCCACCAGAACCTTACTGGTAGACCACAGCCTTGTGGTTATATACTGATTAATAGAAATGGGTTAGTTTAAGATGTAAGAGCTATCTAGGAATATGCCTAAGCTATTGGCCAAACAGTTTTGTAATTAATATAGTTTCTGTGTGATTATTCAGGTCTGAGTGGCCGGGAAATGAACCAGCAGTCTCCATAAACAAATGGTGCCAATGTGGGCTACCTACATCTACACAAAACCTGAGAGATCTTGGGAAGGAATTGTAGACTCAAAAGAAAAGAGTTAAGCACGGCTTCTTGGTAGCAGCGTTTTATTGGGTGGGCTCTGTTTGCTAGAGGCAAGCAGAGGTGGGAATCCTTTAAGAGAAGGCTTCTTGACTCAGTGTTAGCAGCAAAAACTGCTTAATCTTTTAAGAGTTGGCTTCCTGGCTCATGCTGGTCCTGTTATGCAACACTTAAATTGGGTCTGTGAGCAGTGTGTTACAAATTGCTTAATGGTGACATAGACCAGCTGTGCCCCTGGAGCTGGGGTCGTGAGCAACCCCTGCCATGTTGAACTGGTCGGGGCAGACAGGCAGGGCCACAGAGTTGGTCCTAGTCACACCTGCTTAGCATTAAAAAAAAAATTAAAAGGCACTCCTGGTCAGAAAATGATTACAAATACACAATAAAGACATATTCAACTGAAAAAGACCTCTCTAAATGGGTCACAGTGTTGGATAAACATACATGGATCAATTTAAGATGTAAGAGCTGGCTAGGAATACACCTAAGCTGTTGGCCAACCAGTGTTGTAATTAATATAGTTTCTGTGTGATTATTCAGGTCTGGACAGCCAGGAAATGAATGCCCAGTCTCTGTTTACAGACACCCTGGGCTAGCATCCACATATCAGAGGCACAGGATGCACCACGGCCATGACCCTTGCCCCCTCTTGTTTCCAGGCAGTCTCATCTCTCAAACCCTGGTGGTGGCACTACAAATGGGATGGTTCCTTTCTCCTCTCTGTGTGTTAACTGGCACTTCGACTCCATATCTGGTGCTAACAGCTGGCTTCCTGTATATAGAATCCATTGAAGACACTCGTCTGGGAAGGAGGCATCACAGCATTCCCCACTGGGGGTGCTGAAGAATTACAGAATCAGCCATCCTGGGGGGTCATGCAGAATTAGGGAGCAGAAGACCAACTCCTTCCCTAGATCAAAATCCTGGAAGGCACCTCCTGGAGGACATAGGGTTCACAGAATCCATGCTTTCACCTGAAGACAAGATGGTCTTTAATTCTTGGGAGCATAGGCCAGGATGCATGATCGGAACAGAGATTCAAACAGGATTTATGTGAAGCCACAGGGCAGTCTAAACAGGACACCTACAGATCTGAAGTTTGGCCCTCCATGTAGCACCTCAACCAGACTTCTCATTCCTACCTCCCCTCTGCTTGCCCTGCTTGGTGCCCTCTCCCTTCACTGCTGCTGCCCTGGCCTCTTCTGCTTTTCCTTATCATCCTGCATTTAAATGTCTATTTACATGTCTGTTCCTCCAAATAGGCTAATTTACATGTTTTATTGGCCTTATTAGTTATACACAATCACATAGCAGTGGGTTTCATCACAGTTTTGTAGGTGGATGTCATCCATTTTGATCACATGTACCTCATTTCCCTCTCTTGCCCCCCTTCTCTGTATCTCCTTCCTCTTCCTAACTGGTCCCTTCTATTTTCATGTCTTTCTCATGGCATAAAGAGTTTCATTGGGGTTGCTTACAGGAGCATGGGTGTTGGAGGAGGCTGCTTGTTGGTTCCTGGCCGCTTAGCCCTGAAATAATCACACTGAAACTGTATTAATTAAAACACTGCTTGGCCCATTCACTCTAGTTTCTTATTGGCTAACTCTTACATGTTAATTTAACCCATTTCTATTAAACTGTTTATCGTCACGTGGCTGTGGCTTACTGGCTAAAGTTCCATCTGGCTCCAGCAGGGCTCCATGGCTTCTCTTTAAACTCCTCCTTCTTTCTCCCAGCATTCAGTTTAGCTTTCCCCACCTAGCTCTGTTCTACCCTATCAGGTCAAGCCAGTTTCTTTATTCATTAACCAATGAAAGCAACACATAGACAGAAGGACCTCCCACACCACATGGGTGTCTCACAAGTTGCTACACCACTGAAGAAAGTACTTCTCCCCATCTCAGCAACTGTTAACTATAGATCTATAAATCTTCAGGAGGGGAGGGGCCTTGTGCACTCCTCCCTCTCCGTGGCAGGATTTTGATAGCCCCAATTTTATACAGGTCTCAGGAAGACCATCAGAGCCTCACTACTGTGGAAGACATGCCACTCACCACATGTGCCAGCCAGCATAACAGTGTCACATATTAACTCATGCAAAACTGACAGTGATCCCCCCAAATGGGGACCATGAGCACTGCCACTGTATTGAGAGGTCAGGGGCTACGTCACACCCACTTTGTCCACCAGAATGTAGGGCGGTGCTTGGCACCAAGCAATCTCTGAGGATGAGTGTTGAATGGATAGATTGTCTCTCAGTCATTCTGAGAAGGGGCAGGCTGTGTCCCCAGCAAACTGGAGCCCTTCATCCTCCCCTGCCTTCTTTCCTCTTATCCTTAGGATCCTGTGTCATCATCTTGTTTATCACAGCCACCCTGCACTACCTCAGTGACACAGATTTAACCCAGCTGGGCTAAGCTAGCCATTAAAAAACTCAGTCTCTTAATGTGCTAGCGCTCCATTTTTGTGTTGACTTTCTGCGGTTTGGTGAAAGAACCCGATGAGTGTTACTGTCTGTTTGGAAAATGCCCTTTGAGAACAGGGACAGTTAATGGCTCCTTCCCACTGAGTCCAAGAGATGGTGCCAAGTACCCTGCGGGCACACAGAAATATTAATTGGTGTTGATTTCCTGACTTAATATTTGAATATGTTAAATGGCCCTTGAGAGGCTCCCAAAGAGTTAATATGTTGCTCCAATGCCTTACACAGGGAGTGTTTGGCTTGGGAGGGTTCTGTGGCACTTTGTGACTAGCGTTCACTTTGTAAGCTTGATGGATATACACAGGAAGATGTGGGATAACTTTTGATTGCAAGAAATTACAGAAAATGCTTATTATATGTTAGTCTAGTTGAATGCCAACTTGCAAGTACCAGGCCCGTGTGGGTCCATGGGGCTTTGAGAATTTGATGACATCTCTTTCATCAATACCACCACCAAAAGGGGCTTTGAAAGTCTAAATATCTCAAGTTTAATGATTATTCCCCATTTTTCACTTCTGGAGCACTTCAGTATACATCCAAAAGATTATTTTATATTTGGGGCTTAAGTTATTGGTTACCAGTTTTCTTCCAAGGCCACCACACATGAACTCAGTCATTCACTTTGAAATAGGGAGCAGTTAAGCATTTTCTCCCACAAGCTGTGGAGAGATTCCAGAATGTTTATGCAGGTTAGTAAAAGGCACTAATAAGGCTCTCCTTGTCATCGCCGCTGTAGCCTGAGGTTCGTATTCCATCTCTGTGGACTTCTAGCAGCCAGGAAGGAGGGCTCTCTTGGGCCAATGTTGCTAGGAAGTTGTTAGGCAATTAACAGTGAGGTCTAATCAAATTTGAGCCAAGTGTGGCTTATAATTATGGGAAGGAGTAAGACATGTAGTAAATCCACATTCATCTTCAGAGCTGTGTCGAGTCTGAAATGGGAAGGTTTGCAGGTTTGGGGAGGTAAAATGTGACACACATCCTATATTGGTTTCTCCTGCTGTGATCAGAACCCTGATGGACACAACTCAAGAGGTTATTGTGGATCACAGCAAGGGGATGCCATCCATCTTGGCCCAGAGGCTTCATGGCAGGAATGGGAAGCAGATGGTCACCCTGCATCTTCAGTCAGCATGTAGAGAGAAGACAGGAAGTGGGTGGCACCATGAGAAATCAAGATGCACCTCCTGTTGCCCACTTCCTTCAGTGTTTCCCGATCAAGTTTCTATAGCCTTCCCAAACAGTGCCACACTTGGGAACTGAGTCCAAGTACAGGCACCAATAGGAAGCATTTCACTCTCAGAGACTGCAACGTGGTCCCAACAAGGTTTTCATTAGAATCACAATTATTTCTGTCAATCATGTGCCAATGTCCTTGGTGGTGGGATATGGATCATGGATAGCTATGTGGTGCTTCATATGTGGAGATTTTGTCTCCAGTTGAATTAGCACAAAAATGTCCAGAAATATTTGGCTCTAAGTGTGGCCCTAAGGATTAAAAATGCATACAACTGAGGTCTAACATGTCCACATCACCAACACAATGACAGGACAGGTTGAATCGCAGAGCCCCAGTACATTCTAGAAGATGCCACTTAACATTTTTCTATAAAGGAGTTTGTAGTCATGACCGGCTTGGAAGTACCTGGAGTCTCTATTCAGAACAGCTAGATGACATTGATGTCTTGGAATGTGTCTCTAGGTATATTAATTTTTAATTTTTGCTTTAGTAATATTAAGCTGTACTTTAAAAGAGAAGAATGTCTTCATTCTCTTTCCCTTTTCTGTAAGTACATGGGGTTTCCCCAGCATGGAACAAGCCTTTTTGTCTTTTCTGAGTTTAACATTGTATGTTTAGATGCATTTATCCTCATTGTTACTTTCTGTTAGAACAAGTTTTCCTGAAACCAGATTTAACACAGCACTCCACTACTATCTGAGAAAGAGGGCTAAAATGCCAGGAAAACAACAGAAATGAATAAGCTTTGGGTCCAACATTAGAAGACAAATAGATGAATAGATCATATATTAAATAGTTGTTGAACATCCAGACAAAAGGTTAGTGTTATTAAAGGCACAGTATACAAAGCATTAGTACAGGGAGAGTTTCTGTCGGAAGAACAAGCAATGAAGTTGATAGAAGATCCACGGTCTCATTCACTGGAGATCTCAATGATGAGGGTTAGACCTCCATTACTCTGAACTTTGACCCAGGAAGTATTGCACTTCGAGAAGCCTGTCTGTAAGAGTCTACTGCAAGATGCTTAGATATTATTCCCGACAATGTCTTCTCCATATTGGCTTGATGGTTGTCTGTTGCTTTGGTGCAGGCTGGGCAGGAAGTGGTGTTAAGACAGCCTGACTCCAAAAGAACAAATGAGACTGATTTCTAGGTCTGTGGTCCCACCCTACTTTGTCAGCTGGCTTGTGCAGTTTGCTTTAGTGACATTCCCTGAAAAACTCTTAAGATCAGAGGACATCTAGGTTAAGATCCTTAAGAAAACTGGCTATCGTAGCCCCTCAGTTATTACATGGAACAAAGAAAAGGAGACGTGGGCAAAAGTTATGCTTCCATCCTGCCACCTTGTGTGAGCCCTGATCTTCCAAGAGGAAGCTGGTCAGCTAGGTCACCATAGCTTTATGGCTCTGATATCCTGGGAAGCTATCTTGAAAATCACTAAGACTACGGAATGACTGGAGCTTAGTTTCCAGAAACAATGGGAAGCTTACCACCTGTTCATGGTGCGTCTCTCCTGCAGATTCTCCAAAGATCTCTGAAGATTCTCCATCTCGCACACACCACACACATCACTTCAGATGTCTTTCTTCCCTGGCACCCTTACTGATGATGTCACACATTATATTTTCGTAGAAGAGGTCAGAAATACTTTGAAAATTAAAACTATTTTTTTTTGAAGCTGATATGATTTGTAACAAAAATTTTCCCAGTGCAACTAACGTTGATAAGGAGATTACCTTGAGCACCTTTCAAATGTACAGGAGGGATGAGCATAATAATGGCGACAGTTTTCTCAATTTCTATTTTCTTTGCAAAATGGAGATTTCTTCTGAAAACTCAAGAGCAGCCGCGTCCTCCCCGAAGCTGAGCAATATCCCCCAAAGCCTTTGTTTGCCCTAATATTCCATAATGTTAGGCTTTTACAGTCAATAAGCCATTAGTAATCAAGAGATGTATAATTTATTAATTACACTCCACATTAATATTTAATCTTTTTGATAGCTGAGTATATTTCTAAATCTACTTTTTAATTACATTTTAGGAATATAAATCTTCCAGACAACCATTAGAAAAATCTTATTTTTTTCCTGTACATTGTGATTGCAGTGACTTTAAAACAACGGGCTGTGAATTTTTGCAAGATACTTGGTAAAAGTGGCAATCTTGGTGCATAAGTACTATTCACTTCTCTGTGAGCAAATGGAAAGGTTGTGAGAAAAGAGTATTATAAAGAATTTACAAAGACAGAGGAGCCAAAGAAGAAAAAGAGGAAAAGAAGGAAGAAGGAAGGAAGGAAGGAAGGAAAAGAAAGAGAGAGGAAGAAATAAATAAATAAAGAAAGAAACAGAGAGAGAGGGAAGGAGGGAGGGAGGGAGGGAGGGAGAGAGAGAGAGAGAGAGAGAGAGAGAGAGAGAGAGAGAGAGAAGAATGAAGAAAGACTGAGCTGTGGGGACAATGGACACCCAGGACCCCCTTGCCTCTGGGTGGATCAGGCTGTGCCAGGCAATGTTGAACTCTGCCTGGATTCTGAGTGGACCTTGGACCTTGGACATGGGACTGAACCCAGCGTAGCTTTTCTGTTATGACTGTTGTCCAAGAGATGGCATTTTAAAGCCATAAACAGAGCTTACTCACCTCTGTTTTTGTTTCCCCCAGAGAGGTATCAAATACCCTTGACATTGACTTTGTCTTCTGTCTTCTCGAGCCCTGCCGAGTTTCCACCAGCAGTGCTTTCACGGCTCTCGTTTTCTTAGCCCCGACTCCATGCCTTGGAAGGCTAGTGCCAGGCATTTGATTTATTTATATTTCCTTGGTCTTTCTGGTGCTTTATAGTCTTTATCCTCTCTAGACTGGGGGAGTTTTTGAGAGCCTGCTCTTACCCTTTGCCTATGCTTGGGCCCTGGCAGAGCTGGCAGTGTTCTCTAGCAGGGGACAAACTGACGCCCTGCATAATCTTTGAGGTAAATAATTCACTTATTGGTACAAGAGAACCTCCACTGGAAATCCCACCTTCTCCAAGCCATCTTCTTCAGTAGTTTGAAGTGCCTGTGGGCCACCAGGGAGAGGCAGGTACATACCCACACGGGTCTCTTAGCTCATCAGCGTGTGGTAATTATTTCCTTCAACTCAGGCAGTCCTTGGAGCATCTCCTAGCCACCACTCTCAATATTGTAGCTTTTTTTTTTTTTAAAAAAAGAACTGCTTGCTTAAAGACTTTATTTCTTTACATTCTTAAAAGGATGAACTGTATCATGTGTACTATGAATGCATAGAACAAATCGGTGGGAAGCCGTGTTGAGAGGGTCCTTCCTCCTGTTTGTCAATCCCAGTAGATCCGGCAGCATCGCGAGCCCACAGCCTGGTCTTCGAGGTCTGGCACGATGCCTGCTATGTAGAGGGCCTTCCAGCAATGTTTGCTGAATAAACCAGTGCATAAATGTAGATTTCTAAAATTTGTAACAGGAAGCCTTTGGAAACGTTCTTTGAAAGGATATTTCAGGATGAGATGTGACTCACTGAGTCCTCAGAGGACAGAGGGTAACTTGAGAGATAGTCCCTTAAGCTCATGTGACTTGACTTGCCACTTTCTTTCCGACTTGTCTTCTTCTCACGTAGGCAGAGTGACCAGGTTACAGTGTAAATTCCTTCACTTTTCCCTGAGTTCTATTTAAGCAGGGAGATTTTTATATGAAGCTCGAACTCTGGATTTAAGGTTACAGAGATCTGCCTTCTGAACCCTCGGATTAAGGTGTACAGAGATCTGCCTTCTGAACCCTGGCATTAAAGGTGTACAGAGATTGCCTTCTGAACCCTGGGATTAAAGGTGTACAGAGATCTGCCTTCTGAACCCTGGGATTAAGATGTCTGCCACCATGCCTGGCATCACACTCCTTTATGTTTATTTTTCTTTCAAATTAGCTGAATAATTGGAGATAGACATTGACTCTTTGATTGACACCTGTCCGTTGCTTCCCAGTGCCACTCAGCTTTGAGAAGGAAGTATCAACTGTGTGATTCCCCCATTGGGAAGCTGCTAGGAATGACATAGGAATCATCACTGCTTTGAACACGTTCCCAGTCCTCCAGGAAGCTGCCTCTAGCTGCAGGGGCACTGCAGACTCTGTTGCTTCTGAGTTCGGCTTGCAGAGGCCTTGCGCCTCCGGTCTGCACCAGCATCAGTAACTTTGCGATAACCAGGGTGTCTCCACGTGTGGATCAGTGCCCTCCATTTTGCCTTGCTCATGGCTGCTCTGGACAGTCCCACTCCTAGCTGCTTGGGAATTCAGAAGAGTAGTCCACAACTACATCCGAAGGAGGACGAAAACATTCATTAGTGGCTCAGCAAAAACATATGATTGACAGAAGGGGCCCTGCCTGTGTGCCGCTTGTGATGGGTCCTTAAGGGGTGGGGAGGAAAGGTCTTGGTGAAAGTGGACACTTGAGCTGTCATTGTTGCAAAGCACAATTCTGAACCTGGGTAACACACCCATTCCCCATGGGCCCTGGAGATATAACCAGGCTGATCAGGATACTTTTCAGGCCAGTCTGGAAGTCTTTTCCCCTGTGCTTTTCTCTCCCTCATCAAGAGTTTCACCAGGCCCCAATAAAGGCTTCTTTAGAAAGATCCTTTGTCAACATGTGCTCGCCTGGTTGCTTGAAAATCAGATGAGACCTACTACTCCTGACTCCAGTGTTAGCCTCAAAAGCACAAAGGAAGATGGGGAGTCCTAGAGAGTCCCCGAGAGCTGATGGAGAGTCCTACAGAGTCCCTGGGAGCTGATGGAGAGTCCTAGAGAATCCTCTGAATTCATGGAGAGCCCTAGAGAGTCCCTGGGAGCTGATGGAGAGTCTTAGAGAGTCCCTGGGAGCTTATGGAGAGTCCTAGAGAGTCCCTGGGAGCTGATGGGGAGTCCTAGAGAGTCCCTGGGAGCTGATGGAGAGTCTTAGAGAGTCCCTGGGAGCTTATGGAGAGTCCTAGAGAGTCCCTGGGAGCTGATGGGGAGTCCTAGAGAGTCCCTGGGAGCTGATGGGGAGTCCTAGAGAGTCCCTGGGAGCTGATGGAGAGTCCTAGAGAGTCCCTGGGAGCTGATGGGGAGTCCTAGAGAGTCCCTGGGAGCTGATGGAGAGTCCTAGAGAGTCACCAGGAGCTGTGAGCTCCACAGCTCTGAACTGTGCCGCTAGGATAACTCCCCACTCCCCCATCCCTTATCCCCATAAAACTGCAAGATGGAGCTGAAAGGTTCTGAAGATCTGAAGGCAGGAGACAAGACAGGCTGCAAGGAGGGGCTGAAAGTTCAAGAGGGAGCCAGGAAAGAGTGAAGAGACAAGGGTCATGATGTCCCCAACCCAAGAACCATGACTCTGGATACTCGGTATTGGTGTGCTAGGCCTGGGCAATCAATAATCCTCTGTCTTGAGCAGCTTTGGAAGTTTCTAGCCATATGCTTTTTTCTCAAGGTCTGGGATTAAATGCCTCGGCTTGGAAGCCCAAGTCTTGAGCATGGAACTCGTGAGCATGGAACAACATGAAGGTAAGTGACTCTTGCCTGTCTATAATTTCTCCCTTGGTAAAGCCTGAGAATCCCAGCCAGCCATTTGTGACAACATGCCTCTGGGGGTTTGGTATTTGAGGTAATACGCAAACAATTATGTGTAAAAAGAGCTTTCCCCCGATTGATGCGTCAGCCTATATGAAGCCGTCCATCTTGGCCTTTGAGAGTTCCCATTATAGAGCATACATTAATGGTTATTTATATACATCGTCCCATGCGCCGGTTCTTGGCACTGACTGCAAGGCAGCAGAAAACTGGGTGGGTAGAGTGGATCCGGAGCTGACGGTAGAGAGAGTGAGAGATAAAAATGAGCCCTGAAAGAAGAGCTTTGGGACCGGATCACAGGACAGGGAAGAGACTTAGATATTTTTGATAAATACAAAACAAACAAACAAATAAATAAAAGTAAATGTTTGAAAATTGTTTCAATAAGATAATTCTTACTTCCCCAATGCCATCGTAAGAGACAGGGTGACACTAGAAGCCATGTGTTTGGGAACAATGACTCTTGGTTTGAGGGGCTCCTGCTTCTGTTCCCCACTGCTGAGGTAAAGTGGCGCATCTGTCCCTGCTACAGTGGTTTTAATAATAAAAATGAATTTCCCATAGGCTCAAGTATTTAAATATGTGACACTCTTTGGGGATGCTTAGGTGGTGCAGTCCTGATAGAGGAAGTATGTCACTGATGGATTTTGATAGATTCTAGCCACACCCTGCTTCTGGTTTGCTCTCTGTGCTTTGAAGACACGAACCCTAAGCTTCCTGCTTCTGCCACCATGCCTGTGCCATGCTTCCGTACCTTCCTGCCATGATGGACTCTTACCTCTCTGGAACTGCAAGCCGAAGTAACCTCTTATAAAGCTGCCCTGGTCAGAGTGTTTTATCACAGCGACCAAAAGTAACTGCTAGGCATCGTTGTCCCATGACAGTTAGACTATGGACCAACAGCACTTTGAATGTAATGTGCCATTTCATTAAGAAAAGTGTCATGCAAAAGGCACACCCTCAGCTTGCTTTCATGGAGTAATCATTTTCTTCTAGGGGGAAGTTAAAGAGGAGAGTCATCTGTTCTTCCTCCTCTGTCCTACAAATGCCTGCTCTATAGAGCAACAGTTTCTGACTCCACTGGCATTACAATGCTTGGTTTATTTTCCCTCTGATGGAAAATGTTCTATTTCTCCCTTTTTCACCTTATATGTTTATGTGATATGTGTGTGTACATATATATGTATATATGTGTGTATGTGTGTGCATGTGTGTATGTATATGTACATATATGTGGGTTTATGTGTGTACAAGTGTTATGTGTGCAGGTCTGTGAGTTTATGTATAAGTGTATGTATGTGTGCATGTAAACATATGTGGTTGCATGTGTGTGCAGCTATGTATGTGAGTGTGCACACATATCTGCACATGTGTACATATGTGTGCATGCACATGTGTGTGTATATATATATGTTGATGCATGTGTGTGCTTGTACATGTGAAGGCCAAGGCTGATGTCAGGTACCTTCCCCAGTTGTGCTTTACTGTTTGCGTTGAGGCAGAGTTTCTCAGTTGAACCTGGAACTTGATAATTTAGATAGTGTAGCTTGCCAGTCAGCTTGCTCCTGGGATCTCTGTCCGCTTCTCTCTTGCTGTCTTGCTGGGATTATAGGATGATATCTACCTCCTGCCACACTTATGTGTGTGTGTGCATACACACACACACACACACACACACGTGGTTTCTAGGATCTGATCTCCAGTCTTTGTGGCTCTCTGAAAGTGTTTTACCTTGATGTGTTCCTTGTGTTGTGCTCCTGAGATGTCTTCCCACCATTGCTTCTCTCCTTTCTTTATTTCTCCTGTTTCTATAGATGTTTTTCCCCAAATCAACCCCACATCATCTCTTGCCTGAACTTTGTTCTATTTATTCCATCAAACCCCAGTGTGCTGGACTCATCCCCAGAGAGAGAGCAGGAGCACCCAGACAGTGTGTCTGGAAGTCGAGCTGAACTGCACAGGTTCAGAGTGAGGTGCTTTCCTCAAATGGAGTTTTCTTGGTGGAGACATTATCTCCTCTCCTGAGTTTCTAGGGTCTTTGTCCAGGTCTTCACAGCGGCTGTTTGAAGTTTGAGAAGTTCTCTGGTTAAAAGTGCTTACTGATCTTGCAGAGGATCTAGGTTTAGTTCTCACATGGCTGCTTACAACCATCTGTAACTCCATTTCCATGAGTTTCAGACCGCTGCAGGCTCCTGCGTATGTTGATGCACATACTACACACACACACACACACACACACACACACACACAAATAAATAGATTAGTAAACCTTTTAAGAAAGATGCAGAGGAACTTAACTTGATGAGTTAAGAAAGTTAAGTCCTCTAGGGCTTGCATCGGGAAGCACCAAGTCCTGGAGGCTCCTTCTGAGTGCAGATTTGCTGAGAGGACCTCACTGCTGAAGCAGACACCACTGTCACAGCGAGCACACATCACGCAAGCGCCGTCCTGGAGCCAAGCTGCCTGCCCACATTATCCCTTATCATTACGACTCCTCTGCCGATGGCTGCTGCTATCTCTGTCTGGAACTGAGTGTCTTTGCTCAGTGTTCAACAGTGGTCTCGTGATTACCCAGGCAGGAAGTGGTTGAACTTGGATTCACAGCCAAGTACTCCATGACCAAAGGTTCTTTGCTCTACATTTTAGCACTACCCCTAAGGATTTTGGAGGAATTCTCACTGCTTGGAGCCAAAACAAGGAACAGAGACCACCATCTACCATTTGAATAACCACAGATCTTCAAGGACATGTTAGTTCTCAATACTGGCCTTTTATAAAGTGAGATTTTATATAAATGGTCAGGTGCTGATGATTTTCCATTTTAAAACCTTTATTAAAATACTTCTATTATTGTGTATGTACACCTGAGTGCAGGTTCACACAGAGGCCCACAGAGGGCATCACATCCAAGGATCTGGAGTTACAGACGGCTGCCAGTTGCCTGATCGGATATTGAGACCCCAGTTCAGGTCCTCTGTAAGAGGAGGACACACTCTTCACTGCTGAGCCATCTTTTCAGCCATAATTTTTCTGGATCTATATCCAGGACTTTGTAAGCAAATGCATCTCAGCAAACTAAAATAGAAATGATCGCTCAGATCTACTGTTTCTGCCTCCCCAGCACTGAGACTGTATGCATACCTGCGTGTAATTACATGAACACCAGGCTAAGTTCTGGGTCTTCATGCTTACATGGCAAATAGTTTACCAACTGAATTATCTCTTCAGTGCATACCAAGTTATTTTATATGTTAACTCCGCAGCTAGTAGAGTTTCCCCAGAATGAGTAGCTTACCAAGTCTGTGTCCCTACTATACAAAGAAGAAATGGGGACACAGGCCTTTAATCCCAACACTTGGGAGGCAGAGGCAGGCAGATCTCTGTGAGTTTGAGGCCAACCTGGTCTACAGAGTGAGTTCCAGGGCAGCCAGGGCTACCCAGAGAAACCCTATCCTGAAAAAAATGTTAATATCATCATGTAGGCAATAAAACAGTGTTTATTTACAGGCCATTTAAAGAAAATATGAATGACTTTGTGTAGCAATTGTGTGCTGTGCATTGCACACATGGAAAGTACGATGTGAGCCCTAAGCATGCTTTTTTAAAATCAATTTGTAGCTAAAATATGTAACAGCACGGTAATGATTAGTGAATTCAAATATAGTAGAAATCAAGCATTATCTTTTGTTGAGATTCAAAAAGACAACCAATCGCTGGTGGGCCAAATGCAGTTGATCATGTTGATATGAATGAGGAGCTGGGCAATTAGGTTGTGATGAAATATGTTCCTTACCCCCACAAACATCTGGGGATTTTTCAAAGTGGGGTGTGGAATGTCCCATAATGCAGTACAAATCGAGCCCCCAGAAACCGTGACTGCAGGGTTTGGAGAAGGCAGAGTGATCGGTTCCCAGGGAGAAAGATTCCACCCCACTGTTAACTTCTCTTCTGATAAGCGAATGTTCAGTGTTAATGCCTGGCAATTTCCAGAGAGGGGAAAGCAGAAGTGTTTATCATCCATATTATATATGATTGAAATTAAAGCTGACTCGCCCATTAAGCAGCACAGTAACGGGTTTCCTGACTTTTCATCAGAGCCACGATCCATATCCAAAAGACATTATATTTCCAAAGAACACTAATCAATGCTGAGAACACTTGCTATAAATTATTCACATCTGTTATAAACTTCTCCATCCCTTTAAAAATTAACGGAACACAAAAGTAGGCCTGTCTCACCTTGAGAAGTTGGACTATGAGGGGCCGATTACCATAAGCCAAGAGAGCTCACGTGTTATGAGGAAGGAATCCGGCAACCTTACATCTGATAAGAGATGAGCCTTGCTCCTTGTTACGTGTTCTTCCACCACACATTAATATTTCATGCAACCATTTCAAAATAAAGTCATAATGTGGGTCGTAAATCACAAAACAGTGGTAATAAACCACTTTGGTTTATATTAGCTTTATAGGGCGATACTTGAGTCTTCCCACCATTAAGCCTGGACTATTTGAGCCTTCTCTGTCCCTCGCACGCTCTATTTCTTCCATCTTAAGTGGCAGGAATATGGAAAACAATGCAAAACCTACTCATCAGCGATAAGCTGGGGGCCATTTGTTCTCATAATTGATTTCATTTCCACTTGGACCTGTGAAAATGATAACACAATAGAAAATGATGATAGTGTTGACCTTGTTTTATCAAAGAATGTGACTTCCCACCGAATCCAGTGGAGGTGACATGAAACATTGAAAGAAAAAGCTCCCCGTGCTCCAAAGACTGGAATTATTCATGTGTAAACCAGTCTGAACCAGCAGTGGGCGGTTTGCTCTCACGCTGTCAGTGTGCACTGCGTCCACTCACTGTGCATGGCACTGTGTCTCACAAGGGCCTCTTCAAACACTTCTGTTCTGTCAGTTGAAGACATTCTCTCTCCTTATCCACCCATCTTCTCGTTCCTTACTTGGCTAATTCTTTATGTACATTCCCAAAATGAGCCTGCAATTATGTATCATCTTGGTTGTCTTATTTATTTTACTTTTGCTCTGGTGAAATCTGTTCTCCCCTCTGGCATAAGTGGTCCTGAAGTTGTTAGTGCTCATACTTGCTGAGGCTGGAAAACATTTCTATATTCTAGATGTGCATAAATATATCTATATTCTAGATGTGAATAAAACGTCTCCGCGCTGAAGACTCCTGAGCTCATAAAACCTGAACCGCTGCCAATTGAACAAATTGACTAAGACATAAACACATGCATATACGAGGCCTATAAATATTTGAGGGTGCTGTTGCTTGTGGTTTTTTGTGCTTAATCACACTTCATTATCTTCAGGATGAGGGCCCTGCTGGTGGACCTAGGGTTCAGGTGGTCCATGAGACCTGGCCCCCGACTCATAAAGGGCAAGTGAGGTCAACGTTCAGTGCCCTAGAGGGATGCTCAGTGATTCTCTCAGTCCCCGCTTGGTTCACTGTGTGTAAAGCAAATAACTATGGTTACTGCAGTGGGATACAGTTAGAATGAGACTGTAAAGAAAGCATATGCAAGTATATTGAGCAATCGTGAAACCTGTTATGTATAAAACCATATTGCTATTTGTTAAAATGTTTCTTGATCTTTGGAGAAGTTCACGGACTAGGAATTCAACACTCAAATCCAGGCATGATCCCTTGGGTTATGCATTCAAGAGCAACGAAGCTGGAATTGCAAAGGTCATATGGTATCTGAAAAGCCTGGAATGCTCATGCCTCTTACATAAAATAATGTTGCATTTGCACATAACCTACACACGTCATCTCCTGTTATGTCAAGCTATCTCTAGATTAACTATAATACCCATATCATGGTGTTGCCATATAATACCATAGTGCGTTATTGGTACTGCATAGTTTGTTCTGTATTGCTTTAGGCACAAAGACAATAAAGGATTTCTTGCATTCACAATCATTTTTCCCCTGA
Source organism: Ondatra zibethicus (assembly GCA_004026605.1). NCBI lineage: Eukaryota > Metazoa > Chordata > Mammalia > Rodentia > Cricetidae > Ondatra > Ondatra zibethicus. Next base: position 33,503 of record PVIU01005513.1, on the reverse strand, counting down.
GTATTTTTGACCCTTAGTTGGCTGAATCTGTGATGTAGATACCATGGAGACTGAGGACCAACATTGTCTGTTGTTTGGGCTGTGGGGAGGGGAACATGTATTTAAGAAATGTGCCTACCTGGTATGTTATGAAACCTAAGGAAGACTAGACTAGGGGGAGGTAGAGTCTAGCTGAGCATACCTCTGTACAGAGCAGCAAAGGGTTATTCCATGCGGCGGGCTCCAGCAGCCCTGCTTTGCTTTTATGGAGGGCAGAAGATTGCTGGAGAGAGGGTCACTGTGGTCAAGAAGAAAGCTGAGCTTTGGCCTCATAGAGGAATCTGGTCTTGATTTCAAGAAGGCATTTAAGACAACAACCCAACACTTTGGAGTACCTAAATGGACGGTGGAAAGTACGAGAAAACCACAGGTAACATTTGGTCAAAGACAGAGTGGTGGGAGGTGTGGGAGGTGAGCAGGGGAAGGCAGAGGAGTGCGGAAGCTGGCACCAGGGCACACAGTGCTCAAGGATTTGCAATATTTATAGCGGTGGGGGACCCAGGAGAGGCAGAGGGTGACAGCGGAGGAAGGGTTGTGGCCAGAAGAAAGATTCATGCGCAAAGGCCGGGAAGGATGTCTCTGTTTTGTCAAGGTAACACCATCATTTTTTGATTGCAGTGTTTCACGGTTGCAGCCGACTTCCGACAGTGCCTACCCCTTTCCCTGACATCCCAACCCGTGTCCACTTAACGGCTCGCTAGCCACGTTCATTGCACTGCAGGAGCTTCTGGCCTAGTTAGCTTTTTGAGCGAGGCGTAGGAAACATGGCAGATAACTTCATTGTTCTTCAGCTGCTCCATACTCTGGGGTTTAGGTGAGATATTGATGTTTGGGGTGGGCCTGCCTGTGCCTTCAGAATGCTTGTCTCTCGATGATAACCCTGACCCTTAGTGATGGCAGATGGGTGGTTTCCTGGGAGGCCAGGCAGGATGCAGGGAGACTGCGTTTCGGTATCTTGTCTCTCACTTGCCATCTGACGCCATGCCTACCACTCCCTTCTTGGCTGTGCTAGATGGAAGGCCAGCCATTGGCCTGCTGCGGGGATACCCATCTGTGGTACCAGGTTGTCACTTCATTGTATAGGTTCTTTCTGAAATAAACCGGGACAGGCTCTTTTGTCAGAACGTGGGTGTGGAAACCTCACTTCTTCTTCCATTAGACCAATAAGTATTTGGTTACCGGGGTTTCTGTTGCAATGGAATGATAGTGGTGGAATTTGGGTTCTCCTGGGCACAGCCCTTTCTGGCTTCTGTTGGTTGACTTTCTAGAAATCGTGGTTTTCTTTCTCCCTCATCTTTATAAACATAAATAACTCTGGTAATAGCGAGCACCGCCCCGAGTGTTTTCCCTCGTTACACCCTCAGTAGAGAAGAGTTGCTTTTATGCTTTTTCTGTTTCTTCAATTTCAACATAGTTGAACTGAAAAATCTACTTCCCAGTGAACCTTTTAAAAAATAAGCCTGGCTTAATGGATGCCCTGATGAGAGCGGTGCACTGTGGGTTTTGCTAATGAAGAACCGAGAATGTCATCAATAAATTCTCACACGCCACTGAGCTGGAGATGCCTGTGGAAGCTGGCTGCTGAGAAACGCTAATTGTGCTGCTAGCATGCTTTAGTTGGAAGCTTGATCACAAGGGTTTCTTTTTCTCCCCAAGTTAACCTAAAGACAGGCTGAGCTCAAAGTCAAACTTAGAATGCTTATCTCCATGTCAAGTTCACAGCAACTAAGGTCACACTGAAGATGGTTTATACTCCCCAGATTTTAAAATACATCGCAAATGACTTATTTATTCTGCCAGGCCCTGGAAAAGTTAACAAAATTCTTTAAAAATACAAACAAGGAGGTATTGATTCAATCGCACATACAAATTCTGCTCCTGCTCCTTGAACCGCCACTCAGCGCAAGCCAATTCCATTCTTCCTCATCTCCTCCTAATATTACTGAAGCCGGCCCCATTTAATTGCCATCTCATCTGCTGCAGGAAACAATTATTCCGAGTAAGCCCGCGGACCGCTCTGGTTTTGCAGCAGATTATTTAAAAACAATATTTCCTTAAGATAACAATTTTGATAATGACGCAGGAAGGAAATATATTCGCAATTAAACGAGCGTGCTTCAGCACAACAAGCAATAAAAAGCTTAACACTGAGCCGCTGTGAGTTAAATGCCGGAACAATGTTGGACACCCACCCCCCCGGCTTTTGCTGACACATTTATTTTTCAGTAAATGAAGACTGTTTAGGTTTAATGCATTTGTGGTTGACGATAGTTTAAAAGATCAATGTAAATTCATTTTGAACTAGTAAATACGGCTTTAATGAAACTTCTAACAGCATGCTCTCACACCTTGGGCCTCTTCGTCATCCCTAGGTGACACAGCAGGTCCTACTTGAGTCCAATGACATGCCCAGAGCATTACGAAGTGTTTGACAGATTTTATTTGATGTGTGTGTGTGTGATTTACGGGCCAGGTTCTGGATTTCCACCATTCTCTAGTTTGCCTTCCATCCATACTCGGCACAGAACACTTATGAAGAAATCTTTTGCTAAAGGTGCTTACAAATATAAACTCATACACACCATGGATAAAATGTGTCTCAGAACTGGGCTCATTAAGCATTCCCACTCCACTGAGTGAGGTAATGTATGAGGCGGCACTTTGCAAACTGTAAAGCCGGGTGCAGAGGTTAGTTTTCATAATTACTGTTGTTACAGGAAACCCCGGTCTTATAAATTATTATTCTGTTTTCCTTTAACACTTAGTTCAAAGAGTAAATAGAGGCGGATAATTTCCTTTAGAGCCTGCTTCAGTTTTAAATAGTTCAGAGAGTTACACGAAAGTTATTTTGTAAATCATACACGATGCTATTACTTTGTTTTTTATTTATAGTCTGATTTTATGTGATGTAAATAAATAAATATATGTATGAAACATACTGATACGATAAACACACTCATTACACTGAACTGTGCCTGCGTGAATTTTCCATTGGGCCTGGAAATGACAGAGAGAAAAACTGCAAAGCGTTGCTTCGTGGAACATGAAGATACACCCCCACCCTTCTACCCGCACCCTGTTTCCAGCATTCTTGTAAATCGTCATTTTCTTGTCTCAGAGGATGTTGGGCTGGAAGAGGTTTTGCTGCTGCTGATGCTGATACTTCAGAGGGGAAGTGGATGAGTGTAGGGGCATCTGTCTCTCCCCAGCCTCAGCGACTGGGAGACAGTTGTCTGTGATGGGAACAGTCATGGTGGAGTGAGTGGGAGGAAGGCAAATGGCTTCCTGGGTCAGACTTTGAACTTGACCTTGGCGTGCGGTTGACTGGTGACTGTTAGGTACAATGTAGACCAGCAGGAAACCTCTGTGGTACCTTAAAAAAATGCTGATGCACATACAGCTGTTTTGCTAGTCGGATCATAGATTTGAACTTGCATTTAGTAATGCAAATCTATGCCAATGCCACTAGTAATAGTTTTGTTATAATTTTGAAATTTATGAAATAAAAATTGCATACAATGTGAACTTAAGATGTCCAACATACTCCTTCTCATATAAATCTTACATCGGGGACACACTTTCTTGTTCTCTTCTTCATTTAAATATATAATAAACATTGAAGAAGTTGTTAGTGACTTGAATGAGATTTAAACAAACAAAGAGAAATTGAAACAAATATTTTAAATAAAGAAAACAACTCACCATTCGGTTCCCAGGCTTGGGAACTGCTGAGCAGCTTCACCCGCAAGCGGCTAGGACAGAAAATAAAATAATAAGAAAAGTGCTTATTTCCGTAGGATAGTCAGCCATGGAAATTGGTTTCATTGCAGAACTTAGCTTATCTTGCAGTGTGGACATACATTACTGGGAAAATAAAACACAGTGGAATTTGCCCTAAACCAAGAGAGCACAGATAACCCAGAAAGACACACTAGAGAAAGACGCACGAGGGATGAACTGAATTTTAGTTGGAGTTCAGAGATCAAGTGCTGAAACTATCAACAATCCAAGCTATGACCTCATTTCCTCTGTTGGTTCATTCAGAATGTTCCAGAGGGCATTCCAAAGGAAGAGGGCTGCTGAGGAGTCCAGTCGGCAGACGGGGTTGCGTCCAGAATATCAGGATGCACGCTCCAGTCTCCTGTGCTCAGGCTCTGTTGAAACCGTCCCTATTGTCATAATTCAGGTCACCGGTAGAGCCTAACTGTCCTATTTTCTAATTTTTATTACATAACAAGCATCCTTCTAGAATGTTCTGCAATAAAATCCACAGTATTCCCTAGCTCCCTTTCCCCTTTCCTTGCAGGTGTCCCCTCGTGAGAAGTGATGCTGCACTAAATATAAAGCAGCATACTTTAATTAGCTTTCTTTATCTTATATCCTACTCCACGTATCACTAGTGCCCGTTGGATCTTCGTCATTTCCAAATGACATAAGGGAGGCAGAGGGAAGTCAAGTTCATGGTCACAGTCAGTGGAATTAAAGTCAATATCTGTTCTCAACTATTGCCCATTTAGAGAAAGTAAACCAGAGGCTGGAGAGATGGTCCAGGAATTTAGAACACTGCTCCTCCAAAGGACTCAGGGTAGATTCTCAGCACCTAGATGGCAGCCCACAACTGTCTGTAGCTCCAGTTCCAGGAGATCTGATGTCCTCTTCTAGTCTTCTCAGACTATAAGCATGTGGTATACAGCGTACATGCAGGCTACATGCACATGCATATAAAACACATAAATTTAAAAAGGAACTCGTATGACTTTAAAGTTACATGACAATAAAAAGAACAGCTTCAGAGCCAGGTGGTGGTGTGCACATCTTTAATCCCAGCACTCGGGAGGCAGAGACAGGGGGATCTCTGTGAGTTCAAGGCCAGTCTGGTTTACAAGAGCTAGTTCCAGGACAGGCTCCAAAGCTACAGAGAAACCCTGCCTTGAAAAACCAAACCAAACCAACAAACAAACAAAACAAAGCAGCAGCTTCCTTCTCTCCTTTCTGTAGGTTCTATATAATTGCTGTTTCCCAAGTGAATTAATAATGCAAGGCAGCGTCTCATGAAGATGGTCGGAGGCACTGCGAGAAACAGTGGCATGGATTGTGACTCGTGATGCAAACACAGTCATTCCGCTGTCTTTACTTTCCCATGTCCTTTGCCTTCCTCTCTGCTGGATGTGTCTCACAGTGTCACTTCTCACATACTGATAGGTGTTTTTAGCTGAAAGATTGTCACATCACATTTTAAGGGTTGGAAGTTTAAATCTTTCCTTCAGATAAGTGAATGTATTTCAGTTTCACAGACGCAGGAATTTGCTAGCACTGATGAAGGTGGTACCATAAGTATTTCCAGATTGGGTTTCCAGTCCTCCCCCAAAGCTTCTCTATCTTAAAAATTCTAATAGAAAAGGTTATACGATTATAATTCTGATGAGTGAGGACTCCAGTAGCTCCTGAGATTATAAGTCGCTTCTTGTGTACCTCCATGAAGCTTGATTTTTATTTATTTAATTTTATTTTTGAGACAGGTTTCACTATGTAACCCAGGGTAAGCCTTGAACTCTGGACCATCCTGTCTGAGCTTCCAGAGTGCTGGGAAACGCTGCACACCTTGCTGATCCTTCAGTTATTCCTGAGGTGTTTCCCTTGGATTCTCCCACAACTTGAACCTGCGTTTAGGGTGCAGAGGGCCAAGTAGAGAGCCTATCGGCCACATCTGCTTGGCACACTCAGCGGCCGTTCTTCATGCATTGCTCCCCTTCTCCGCTGCAGTCGCTCTTGCTGTGTATTGGATTCCTGGTTTCTCTCTAGACGGTTCTACTATTACACTTAACTGCGGTGAGTTTAGCCTTCCTCTGAGCTGTCCTCTGCTAGGGTGCTACTTCTATAGTCCATGTGTAGCCCACAAGTTCTCTTACTTGTCCACCTGTCCCAGCCCTGCTGGTACAGCCCTGCTGGAGCACGGCCCAAGCTCTAAGTGACAGGCTGCAAGGACAGAGCCAGCACCTGTTTGCTCCAACCCCTGCTTTTCTGCCTCTGTAGCTTTGGCAAGGTGGACTTCATTAGTGACAAGGCTGTTTCAGGCTGCCTGATGTGTGATAGGCAGACCTTGGAAGGTGTGGAGGGTCAGGGGAATGGGTGGGGAAAAAGAAAGTCGCACTGCTAGGTCTGTTCTGGATTCATTTGAGAAAGGGTCTAAGTGAAAGTGGGCAACACAAATCTGCCTCAAAATCAGTAGCCCCGAAGAGCAGTTGCTTGGCGTAGTGTTGCTGTGAACGGTGCCTTTGAAGAGCGTTTGAGCACCAACTTTTAATCCTCGAAGCTGGCTCCTGACGACTAAGCGTGCTTTTTAGAAAAAGATAAACAGATGTCAGACATCTATGTTCCTGTTACCAGTCAAGATGAGCTGAGCTCCACCATAGCTTTGCAGCCCCGTGTAGAATATGAAGCACATTGTTTTCCTTCCTGAATTCCATCCCATGCCTTTTACAGCACAGCAGATGAGACACAGAGGCACAGAGGCTGCTAATAGGTTGGGTTTTGTTGTTGTTGTTGTTTAATTACTCAAGAAACACTGATGTTAATTTGATATCACTTAACTCCAAATTATATTTCACCTGTCTTATGAATTAGATGCATTGGAACCCCATTACTTATCCCCAAAGAAAGGAGTCTGAACTCGGCCCCCAACCCCGTCCGAATTACGTGGTTAGTAGATGTGCAGTGCTTAGCCGTGCTTTTCACATTGAATTCTTCAAATGTGGGGCATTTTCTGAAAGACAAGAAAGTCTAACTAGGAAACAAAATATGTTATCTGCACCCCAAGTCAGTGATGGTTAACCCTGAGTTTGGGACACACTCAAGTGTACTGAGTTTTCCGAAGTAAAGGTCATTAACACATGCTTCAGTGTTCTTCGGGTTAAACAGCTTGCTGTAACAGAACAGCAGGGCATAGGGTGAAAGAGAGAGAGAGAGCCTTGCCCCCCCAGGAGGTAATTAATCTTACATATATTACATATCATTAGATATCAGAGTCATCTCTGAATGTGCGAGAAATAAAGTTACTGATTTGGACAATGACCATATGCAGTCAATCACAGTGAAGGCCAAGAGGACCAACACCTTCACCTCAAAGCTACAGGGCTCTGGGGTGACAATTTTGCTTCGCAAGACCATGCTTGCTTTCTCAGAGGAAGGAAACAGAAAGCAAGTTAAGCTGTTGAGATGCGCATATGGTTTTGCTTTTAAAGCGTTATTGAGAGACCTCAGTCAGGTGGACGATGTGCCCCGTGAAACCTGAATAACAGTTTACAGAGCCCATGCATTTACAGATGAGGGCTTCCTGTGTGTCTCAAAGGACTGCTGCACATCAGGTGTTGGCTTTTCATCCAGATGATCATATTACAGGACAATTTCTAGAGTAATCACTTCCATCAACTGCAAACTACCGACCTGACGCCAATACATTTCACCACGCCAGTGCCTCTCAATCGAAGCCCGAGAAACACCGTGTGTGTCCGCGGAGCTGCTGATGAAAATGTAGCAGCGACAGCAAGCAGCACGGGCGACATTCCGAAAGCCATCTTAAAAATGCCATCCCGGTCTCCCAGGGAAATACCAGCATCGGAGAAGAGAGCTAAGGAAGGAGAGATGACTGTCCAGTGAGCCGTTGACAAGTTTGGTCAATGGCAAATGGATCAGCCTCAGACCTGCTGCCGGAGCTGATGAATGAGGCAGCCGCGGTCTCCAGCTCAGTAACCACCTGCCAGCAGATCTCTGAAGACGCTCACTTTGATCGTTGAAGTCACTTCATAAAGAACTACACCTTCTATGCCTACACGACGCATCTGCCTGTCTTAATGACTCCATGTGTTTGTAAAACCTGAAACACCTTGGATTAGAAGATAAAATCATTTAGAAAAAAATGTGAATCAGGCTGGGAAGATGGCTCAGAGGGTAAAGTGCTTCCCTTGCAAGCACACAGACCCAAATTGTGGTCCCCAGAGCCCACATGTACAGGCCTGTAGTTCAGCAGTAGGGAGATGGAGACAGGAGGGTTCTGGGGCTCTCTGGCCAGCACCCTAGCCTTCTTGGTTGACAGTACCATAGGAATGATAGGTGCCCAAGGGTGTCTTCTGCCCTCTACATGCACTCACATGTAGGTGAGCATGCATACACACACACACACACACACACACAGAGAGAGAGAGAGAGAGAGAGAGAGAGAGAGAGAGAGAGAGAGATCAACCTTATGTCTATTCTGTCCTGTTGTGGATATAATGGTCTTTGGTCTATCTGCAGTTGTGGGTGGAAGGCAGGAACTTGCATGGAGAACCTGCTCCTTTTGCCTCCTCCACCTGTCTCCTCCCTGTTAGAATATGCAGAGCTGCAGAAGGTCACGCGCTGTCTTTGAGTCCCTTCTTGAAGCATGGGAGCCCTAATGGGCATTGAGAGGATCTGATTAACTTGCTGTTGCTTGCTGAGAAAACACTGTTTATATAGAACCAGCTTTTTGCTAACAAGAATATATATTAAGGCATAGCCCAGGAAAGGCATAATATGGGCCTCCTAATTATTTTCTCTCACATCTTTCTCACTCCAGTTGATGATATGAAATCAGGACCAGACACACAATCACTCATTTCTTTACTTACTGGAAAAGGGAACAGATTTTATGAAGATTAGAAAATTTCCCCCACCCCATTTGTCTCCCCCGTCCCGCGTCTCTACAGTCGCCCCTTCCAATGGTAAAGAGTTCCGCGTTTCCTTCTTCCTGTAATAATTATGCATATGCCCAGCTCTTGTGGCTCCCCAGCCTCATGAATTTGCAGAGTGGCCTCGGAGAGGCTCCTTCTTGTCTTGGGGACAATTGCCAAAGCTGATCCAAGGAGAAACAAATCGTGGAAGAGAAGAATCACTGTGCAGCACAGATCTGACCTGTCTTAGACTGGCAGCTTTTGGTCATGTGCCACTTTGGCCCTCCACCCTGGTACTTTGCTCTTTTTTCTTACACAGTGTGCCCTGAAAATTGGCTGATCCTCATGGATGTGCCTCTTTTGGGATCGACACACACCTTGTTCTGCACATGGCTGCTAAGGCCAGCTCTGCCATGTTGGTGGTGGGGACACTGGGTAGAGGACAATCTGATCTCTATTCTCCTTTTGTGGTTTTCTAGGATTCAAGTGATTATTCGTGGGCAAGAAGCAAAGGAGAAAAGAGGACTCAAGGTGTCACGTTCTTATATCTGAGAGTATATTCCCAGGTTGGGAAGTGTCAAATGCCTCCACCTCCCTGATGTCTGGCTGCCTGTACATGCAGGTGGGCACAGTGGGGCTCTTCCAGATGATGATCTTCAGCATAGACAGAGTCCCTCCTTCAAGAGGGAGGCCCTCTTGAAGGGCTGATGCGTTTCTGCTGGGATTAATGCTGTGGAGCTGCGTACATTGGTGAGTAGCTGCGCAGCCTGCGGACATTGGTGAGTGGCTGGGCAGCCTGCGGACATTGGTGAGTGGCTGGGCAGCCTGCGGACATTGGTGAGTGGCTGGGCAGCTAGTCTCAGCTTAGCTGACAGTGATTATGGATTTGGGTGCCGAGGGCAGCAATGAGCAAATGGTCCAGGGAGATATCCGTCGTGAATCTCTACATTCATTTTTTTTAAAATTTGGTAACATCTAAATAAACAAAGGAAAAAGGCAGCAAAAGAAAGGTCCAGAAGCCTGGGAGAACGTGAAGATGTCCCCGAGCTGGTTAGCAGATATTCCTGCCACGGCCTTCACTGTACACCTGAACTCCTCCCAGGAGCCCCACCAGCTTGCCGCCCTTCCTTTCCCCATGCTCCTCCTAGAGTTTTCTCTAGCCCCAGTCTTTCCACAGCCACCCAACACATTCGCCTCACCGTCCTCCCTGTGCTCCGTGCTCCCGGCTCTGCATCCAAGGAGCCCCTTGTGGTGGCAAGCAAGTGTAACCATAACCTAATCTTCTACAGAAAAGTAATCTAATATCTGTCCTCGTCATCACTGAAAACCCGCCATTACTCATCTAAGAATACCTGGGGACACTCTTCTGTGGCCTTGGCAGTGGAGATGGCTCAGGTGCCCACCTCCTGTTTCTGCCCCAGTGCTGTGTCCTCCTTAAGCCTCTTCACCAATCCGCTCTATTCTGTTCTATCATCTCCCACGTCTTCTTCATGTCATCGGCCACTATTAAAAGCGGCAACAAGAAACAATTACTATGCAGCAGCCTTGAGTCATACCACGGATATATTGGGGGTGTGATCATTGATTTCCACCGTCAGAGCATGCAAGAACAAGTATTGGTAGCTTCATGGACAACGGAGAGCATCTTAAGAGAAAATGTATTCAACAGACTGGCCCCAATCCTCACATTTGTGTGGATATTTTATTGTGTTTTGAGCTTGTTTCGGTAGAGTTTTGATGAAATTCTCTGAAATCTGTGTATGAGTCAGTGGGGGCTTGATTGAACCAGAATGGGCCGTGGCTGGGAGAATGGTCTCTTTGAAAATTCCCGTCTGTGCTTTTTGAATGGTTTGGGTCACTTTCCCTGGTTCCTTTATGTTTTTGGTCTTACTCTACCAACTCCCCCTTCTCCCACTGTCCCCTGGGAATAAGTCTGTGCCCACAAAGCCCCTTGTGACATGGTCCTTCCACCCCATCTTCTCTGCTTAGAACAAGGGAGCGTTGTCAGGCTTTGAGGCGTGAGTTATCTCAGAGGCCACCCATGCCCTGTCTGCATGGGCGATGGTTGGGCACCGGAGAATGTTTACCACTGAATGGGTTCCGGTGATTTTAGGGGAAGTTTGGCTCCGCAGCTACTCTTGGATTTGTTGCTCACGAGTCTAGGGCACCTGCAACAAGAGGCCTTGGACCAACACAGATCGTTATTCCTCAAACAAAACCAGAGAAAATTTAAAAGGCAGAAGTCTTTTGTGAACTGAAATCAAAATCTCAAACCTCTTCATAAAACCTAATTGTTTTGTAAACAGAATGCAGATCAGGCATATTGTTTCCCTTCTTCCTGGTGACTCTAAGGCGTTAGTTATGAAGTGCCACCTGTATCCACCTAATTAAAGCTGTCACAGGGCCAGCACCCCCCCACCCCCAGTCCTCCCTTCCTGGGCTAACTCCACAGGTCTCCCTGTTTACATTATTGAACTCCGCACTAACAAGCTCTGGTTGTCCTCTAATGACTGCCCTGCAGGTACGGGAAAGCTTAGGTCTACCATTTTCTGAGGTGAGGCAACCATAAATTTCGCAGGATTGCGTTGACGTTAATTGGTTTGAGTTGGTGTGAGACGTTCTAGCTCCTGGCTCATTTGTCTTCTGCAGTCTTTGACTCGGTCAGTTCTCAGACCAGCCAGTCATTCGACCATGGGCTTAGCAATGTTTCAGAGTCACTGGTGGCTCAGTCACACTTTAGTTTATTGCTCAATAAAATAATAAATAACAATGTGCTTAGAGGGTTAACTAGGGTGCCTTTCTCTAAGGAGATCATAAAGCTTCCCTGTGCTTTCAGACAAGTGAGTCCAGACATCTTCAGGCCAGAAGGAAGGCCTGTCCAGAGGTGCAGCTGCCAACACCTCAAGGCAGTTCCGTGCTGTAGGTTGCAGACCAAATGGGAGAACACGGGACGCTGACAGTTCCTGTGATGGAGACACACACACACACACACACACACACACACACACACACACACATGCAAATACAATTTGTTTCCTCATGGAACAATCACTTTCCAGCTCTTGCATTGCCATCCAGCTCCGGGCCCATTGCAAATGAACCTGCGGACCACCATTGTCTACAATGGCAAGATGATACAGTGGTAAATTGTCCTTACTGCAGGCACTGATCTATACAGTGTGCCTCTGTTCCTGGTTTTTTTTCTGTGTGTGTGTGTGTGTATGTGTCTGTGTGTGGTGCATGGTGTGTATGTGTGCGTGTGTGTCTGTGTGTGGTGCATGTGTGTGTGTATGTGTGCGCATGTGTCTGTCTGTGTGAGTGTCTGTGTGTGTGTCTCTGTGTGTGTTCCTGTGTGTGTGTATGTGTGCATGTGTGTGTATGTGTGCATGTGTGTGTCTCTGTGTGGTGTATGTGTGTGTGTATGTGTGCATGTGTGTGTGTCCGTGTGTGGTGTATGTGTGCATGTATGTGTCTGTGTGTGGTGTATGTGTGTGTATGTGCATGTGTGTAGTGTATGTGTGTGTGTGTCTGTGTGTGGTGTATGTGTGTGTGTCTGTGTGTGTGTGTCTGTGTGTGTGTGGTGTATGTGTGTGTGTCTGTGTGTGTGTGTGTGTGTCTGTGTATGGTGTATATGTGTGTATCTCTGTGTGGTGTATGTGTGTGGTTGTGTGAGTGTGTGTGTGCATGTGTGGCCATACATGAAGCTTCAAGCCCGTTTGCACATGGGCCCTTTAGATCTTTCAATTGGTCACTAAGTCATTGCTATCTGTAGTGGAGAACCATTTTAAAAAATTAAAAACTTCTGGGAGCTGAAGCTCCCGTAAAATACAGTGACAGGGCTTAGAACTATAGCTCACTTGGTAGAACATCTGCTTACCGTGTAGAGGCCTCTGGTTCAGTTCTAAGCATGACACAAGCATGGTGACTCAGGCCCATGCTTATTATCATACAACTTAGGAGGTAGAGGCAGGAGGATCACAAGTTCAAGGTCATCCTCAGGTTTATCGTGCAAAACTGGCTTGTCTTTATGACCCTGTCTCCAAAAAACTGATATATAAAATAAAATAAAATCCAGTTATAAGCTTGGTGTGGTAGTGCATGTCTGTGATGTTGGCATTTGGGAAATGGAGGGGAGATTAGGAATCAAGTTTATCTTTGGCTATATATAATAAGTTTGGTGCTAGATTGGACTACCTTAGACTCTGTTCCCCAAAACAAAAACTGAAAACCAAACCAAATGAACAAGAAGACCAATAGCAATTAATGATTTAAAAAAGCATTCTTGAACTTAGATCTCATTTCCAAGCATTTGACTTGCAATCTTTGCACTTATTTGTATAGACTAGTGATAATAGTTCCTGGCATACACCCAGCACGACGGGTTCCTTCCTCACCGGCTCCACAGTTGGCCGCTCAAATGCAATGACAGTCCAGCTGTCAGTACTACTATTGACATCACCTTAGTAAGGTTTTCTTCCCAGATCTGTTTGCACACACAGCACCTTGTTCCAGAATAGAGAAAGAATTTCTTTTTCACTACATGCCAGTGACTGCCACATTTATGAATGGACTGTGAATTGCCTTTAACATTTAATTTTAAAGAACGCCAAATTTCTTCTAAAATTCCGGCAACAGCCACCTGCTCCTTAAGGCCACATCACCGTCTCACATGGCTTTCTGAGCTGTGTTGCTTGCGCATGGCTCTTTATGTCCTCTGCTTATCTGTCTGACGGCAGTTAGCGCTCAAGGGGGCTTTGGCCTGCCCCCAGCAGAGAGGAAAGCTTTGCATTTCTTGTGCCGAGAGGTTGAGCCAAGAGCTGGGATTTCACAAGCATGTTACCTAAGCCTTTAGACGTACAGAGTCAGTTTGTATCTTTCTCTTTTACTTTTTTTTCTTTTTTCTTCTTTTTGGTTTTTTGAGACAGCGTTTCTCTCTCTCTGTAACAGTCCTAGCTGTCCTGGAACTACCTCTTGTAGACCAGGCTAGCCTTGAACTCACAGAGACCTGTTTGCCTCTCTCTCCCAAGTGCTGGGATTAAAGGCGTGCACCACCATGGCCTGGCTCAGTTTGTATCTTACACTAACTGTTTTGTTCATCGCTGTAATGAAGATACCTATCACAAACAACTTAGGTTAGGAAGGATTTATTCTGGATCAGAATTTGAGGGTGCAGTCTATCATGGTGGGAAAGTCATGGCAGTAGGGACATGAAGCAGCTGGTCACGTGGCTTCAGCCGTCATGAAGCCAAGAGACACAAATACTGTGTTTAGCTCAGTTTTTCCTTTTTGTTCAGTCTGGGGAACCACAGCCCATAAATGGTGCTGTCCACATTTAGGGTAGACCTATGTGAAAACCTTCTCATGCATACACTAAAAGGTGTGTTTCCATGGTGATTCTAAATCTCATCAGATTGATGATGACAATGAACCATCCCAGACCCTTGGGGCTGTTTTAGAGCTTGGGAGTGTGCCCAGGCATTCATGCATGCAGTAATGACCCAGAGAGGCATCAGGAAGGATACGGGACTGCCACTGAGTGAGCCCTGTGACAGTCTCCTAAGCAAAAATGAAGGTAAAAGTTTCAGTTGGTAGTTTTATGAATGTGGATCAGAGACCCAGGACACCTGTTGCAGTTTCCAGTGGATTGTACCAAGGGCGCAGGGTTAGCTGTAGACAGAGAGGCTGGAGAACAGTTGGGAGACTAGAAGTTGCTGGCTAGTGAGCAGGGAAAGAACAGAGTAAGGGTGCTACCCAGTGATGGAACCCAGGTTGAACTGCCATTTGGGAGAGTTCTAGGTGTCCTTGAGTCACGAGCCCAGAGTCACATATTGCAAAGGAACTCTGTACCCTTCACTGGTGATGAATGGCTTGGGAATGACACCTCCCACTCGTTCTCTAGCCTCCGTGGATATGAAGGAGGACAGGGACGTCTCTCACTCCGCAGCACATCTGTCAAAGTCTGCCCCAAAGCTCCTGGGCAACTCTCAGACATCCATGCAAGCTCCCCTGGTTTCCTTCCTTCCTTCCTTCCTTCCTTCCTTCCTTCCTTCCTTCCTTCCTTCCTTCCTTCCCCCCTCCCCAGGGAAACTGTAGGCTATGCTCCTAAGCCAAGCAAAAAGCACTGAACAAGTTCACCTGCCACAATGATTCGCTTCCCTGATGGCAGAGTGGATGGCAGGTTGCCTGCTTGTTGAGATGGAGACAGAGGTGTGTCATGATTCTCTCTCTCTCTCTCTCTCTCTCTCTCTCTCTCTCTCTCTCTGGATTTTATGGAAACTTTATTTGGGTGACATAGCTACACGGAGGTGAGCGATGGATGGAAAGGTGGCATGGAGGAAGAAGCAGTCGTATTGTGTGTTCCAGTGAGGAGATAAGACACCATAGTAAAATTTTTACAAGGGAGAGATAAGTCTATGGCTGCCTGTATCCAGGACCCCTCCCCAGCAGCAAAGGGACCTAAAGTGAACATATCATGTGACTTTTGAACAGGGGAAACTGGTACAATGAAGTCTTGTGTGTATTTTTGCTTTGGGATTATTTATTTTTAAAATTTAAATCCTAGCTATCTTGCAGACTGGAATCCATCTTCCTACAGTGAGTTACCCTGATATGCTCTGGAAACTGAGAGGTCGGTGAGACTTGGAAGCTTTGTGGTGTGTGCACACGAAAAATCAGAGTCGAGAAAGAAAGGAATCGCCTTTCATAATTACAGAGAAACAGAGGGGAAAGGGGGTGAAAGTAGGGCCCGGGAGGCCAGAAGTGACCTAAGAAGGCAAGGGCAGGCCTGCCTCGGAAGTGTAAGCGCGTGGACAGCCACTCACGGGGAATGCTTTCAGCAAGTGAGCTGTGTGTTGTTAGATTATATCCAGAAGAAGCAAGGGCTAGGGCTGTGCTCAGTTGGTGGACTGCTTACAGCCAAAGTTCTGGGTTGGATCCTCAGCACCACCATGCCAACTGGTTTTGGTGGTTTATACCTGTTTATCCCAGGCTCAAGAGGTAGAGGTAAGAAAAGAGAAGTTCCAGGTCATCCTCAACTATACAGCAAGTTCAAGACCAGTCTAGGACATGAGATGAAACTCCATCTCAAAAAACAGGCAAAAGATAGAAAAAGAATCACACACATGTCTAATGCTCAGTCCAACTGGTTGCGTGGCTGCAGTGTGACTCCAACGCCACCCGTAGATGCATAGTTCAGGGGACCTGGGGCTCAGAGTTGGAGGAGTGAAGGAGAAGATGGCCTCCGCAACTTGTGGAAACCTTGGGCCTTTGTTGGTTCTTCCTACACTGTATCCTAGGGGATTTAATTTGGCTATTCATAGAAAGGTCTTGCGACAATGAGTCTCCCAGAGAATAGGATTTTCTAACATATTCCTTGGTGTTGACAATTATGGAATGTGACTCTTCTAGCCGGGAGTATATTGTCCTCATTCAGCTTATACAAAAGCACAGTCTTGGGAATAAGAACTAAAGAAGATTTGCAACGAGGAAGAAAAGATTAGATGGTCAAGTAGATTTTCGGACAGCGCATGAATTCTTTCCCCTCGCAGAGAGGCAGGATTTATGGCAGCAGACTGAGCGCCTTGAGGTCGCCTGGGGCATGTTTCTACTTAGCTCAGTGTCTCCCATACCTAATTGTCCACTGATCTTTTTCTAGGTATCACACATTAGCATGGAAAGCCTTGGGAAATGTCACTCTACACAAGAGCCCCATTATTTAAGCGTGAAGAGCTTCTGCAGAGAGCCAAGGTGGGGCTCTGCATCATGTGTCACAAATGCTCACATTTACATTCAGCTTGGAACTTTTGGTTCTCTCCTGAAGGTTTTGGGGACCATTTTGGCTTCAGCCTCTCTACACTATACGTGACAGGTTCTGTCAGGATCTGGGAGCCTACATTGGCTTCTATTTGTCAAAAGCAATAAAAGATTGAGCAATGATCACTCAGAGACCACAAAACGCATCCAGGGAATTGGCGCTGTCAGATCTAGATATTAGTCTTTGGTGGCCTCGCTGTGGTAATTAAAATCTAATGATAATGCAAATGCTAATGAGATTAGCAATTCAACTGCAATTAACATGGTTTACACACATTATCACCAGCCTGTTGCCTCTGCCACAGCATCTTAGTTAACAGCGGCCTTTCCTTAGGATACTAGGTATGGTGGCGAGTTGATTTTTCTAGGTGGATCCCTGACTTGTGCTTAGTGATGGCTGCTGCCACGGAGCCATCACATGCTGCCCCATCACTAACTGTTGTCACCACTACGTGACTGTCATGGATACAACCAAGAGTTCATGTTGGGTGGGGGACCAGGAGGAAGGAAAGTGAAAGTAGGAGCATGGGGCGTCATCCTAGCGAGTGAGAGGCATGGGTGCCAGTGAGAGCCTATAGAATGTTAATATACAAATCAGGCGGCAGATCATTTCCTTAGAGGACTCCAGACATGGAAATCTGAGTCGCCTCTGTCTGGTTGTTGACTGTATTCCTACCTGTCACTGAAGTCCAGCAAGATTGTCATAGCATGCTAAGAGGTTACTGCTTTAAGTTATGAGTCTTCTGTGACTCAAAGTGACATGCAAGCTGATATAACTGCCCATGGTGACAACCATTGTGACATCTTTTAATGACAGGCAGCATATAGGGGCATTCTCTAGTCTCTTGTCCTCTCCACCGTTTTCACATTGCCAGTCCCCCCTCCGTAATTCTCCCCACCACTGCCTCTGCTCGAAAGACTCTCTGCTCACCCCACACCCAATGCCAGGCTGTGCCGCATTCCGTGAGGGGCGCACATAGTGCTGATAGAACCTGGATATCTGATTAGTTCATTTGTTAGTACAATTTTTCATGCAGATGTTATATCAATCTTAGAAAGCACGACATTATTAAGAACATCTTTCCTGGGGTGAATGCGGGAAGGAATTGCAGAGTGGGCTCATTAGGTGAGCAACAGAGAAAGAACCATCTCATAATGGCTTGTGTAATGGAACCATTTAATAAAAATAGGTACAAAATACTGGTGTAATTAGACGGAAAGGTCACAGAAATCATCAATTTAGATGGCGGTGATATGAGAAGCAGGACTTCGAACTTCCAGGAAACTCTCTCCTCAAGATGATCTGAACCACAAAAAGTGGTTTGCATTTCCAGCTTAATAGCCCCAGGCACAATGCCACCTGCGCTGTGCGGGAGGGACCTCTGCTGAGCAGCCCTGCCTGGAAGTGCACACGGTGGCTTCTGCCTGAGCTGACGTTAGAAAAGCGGGGTGGCCACAGCCCCCACACCTGTCTCCTTCCATAGCACACAGCCGAGTTTCTTTGCAATACTGTCCTGGTCGAATTCAAAGTCAAACTGGGCAACTTTTCTATGACTTAGGAAATAAAGGATTTCTTAAACATGGCCTCTCAGATAAGGCGACATTCTATTTCCTTCTGTCTGTTTCTGACCGTGAAGTTAAGGCAGCTGGGGAAGCTGCGTCCATGTGGAAGCCATGAGCACGAAGACGTTTCTGTCTGAGGTGGGGCTTGTCTGCTCAGTGGATGTCAGCCCGCTCGGTGTTCAGTTCCCCCCTCCATCTCTGCTGTTTCTTATCTTCC
Organism: Ondatra zibethicus; assembly: GCA_004026605.1. NCBI lineage: Eukaryota > Metazoa > Chordata > Mammalia > Rodentia > Cricetidae > Ondatra > Ondatra zibethicus. The sequence goes on along the minus strand of PVIU01005513.1, from coordinate 15,185 downwards.
TGGGCCTGATACGGTGCCAGGAGCACAGTGTGCTCCTAAGAGGGTCTTAGGAAAGAAATAAAGAGTGAGCCCAGAGCAGGGTTGGCTCGCTGAGGCTGGCAAGAAGAGCATGCACGATTGGGCGATTGCTCAGCAGCTTGCTGTGCAAACCCAAGGACCTGACCATTTATCCAGGTGATAAATGCCTCTTCCCATATCATTCCTCCAGTGGAGTGTCAAGACACACATTTCTGTGTCTGTCACAAATAGACGGCTGAGATAATGGAGCTGTGTGGTCTGAAGCACTAGAGGATGGAGGTCAGGAGTCATGACATTGACAGAGTTGGGCCTCTCGGACACTGTAGGTCCAGCATCTGCTCTAGGCCTCTCTCGAGGCTCCTCCTGGATTGCTGGTAACTCACTCCCAGCGTCCCTTGATGTACAGATGTGATCCTGCAGGCTGACTGGCTGTTCTTTTGGCATTCTTCCAGTATGCATAACACTGTCCCAAACATACTGGTTCACTGTAATGGCCCCATGATAATATGATTGATAACATTTATAAAAACCTTGTTTCAAAAGAGAGGGTCACATTCTGATGTACTTGTGACAACACTGTCTAGTCTGAGTGACAGTTAAATGAAAGTCTTTGGACTTGAGATGGGGTGGGGCACGGAACTGAGGCTGAGCTGCCTATAGGTATGAGGGCTGGGGTACTACTGAGATGTCACAGTAAAGCTATGGCCATCTTGGGGGTTCTGACTGTGGAAAACTTCATGGAGGAGGCTGACCGTGATGGCTAGCACCATACACCCGTGTCAGATTTTTCACAGTGCTATAATGATCCTTGAGGGATGTATTCAACATTCCCGCAGGTTCCATGAAGTCTGAAGCTGGAGGTAGCAATGAACTCTGTGTATACTCTGACCTCCTGCGTGCTTGCCTACCCTGAAGTTAAGCTTATAAATCAGGCACAGTGAAAAAATGAAGAATAATTTATAATAAAATAAGACAATTATACAGTATACATTGTAACTGAAGTTTCTTGCGATCTCCTTTGTTCTTTGTTTGGGTGTACTTTTCCCGTTTAATATTAAAGTTTACTACAGGTAGCTGAAACCTTACCTTAGAGAGTGGAACCTAAGAGGACGGTGGGACGCCCAGTTAAGACCTCTATGAGAGTTTTTACGGGTGTGTGTGTGTGTGTGTGTGTGTGTGTGTGTGTATGTGCATGTGTGTGTGCAAGCATGAATGTGCTTGCATCAGTGCATATAGACGTGTGTCAGGGAGGTAGGTGAAAAATAACATACTGTGTTTCACAAAACTCCTGCAAGTGCACTGTGAAGACATACACAGTCAATTCACACGTGTAGAGGTGTGAGCAGTGTGAAGAGTGTGAGCAGTGTGAAGACGGAGACTAGGATTGGGGTCTGGTTTGCATCCGCATTCCTAGCCACTTCGGGATGTGCATCCATTGGTCTGAAATGCGCACATGTTTTAGTCCGTAAGGGGAGGCTGCTGGAGTAGCTAGGTGGTGAGATGGGATCCCATGCACCTGGGACAGTCCCTCAAAGGTCGTCAAAGCTTTGGAGAAGTGGTTTCTTCTTCCAGTCCCTCACATCTCTCTCTATACTGACAGGAAACCCCTAACTGCTTTGTGCTGTGAGCTTCTTTCCAGACTGGTTGGTTATAGCTTCCGTGCCCTTGGGTGGCAGAAACAGCGTCTCTGTGGATCAGAGGCTGTCCGTGAAGCCGGAGCTGTTGGATGAAGAGCGTTTTCCTGAGCTGGAGCTTCCGCCTAAGCTCATTGCATGTGCGGCACACACATGGAAGGTACTTCACACACACTGTCTGAATGTCAGCTGTGGGGAGCAAAGGGCTGCTGTTTGCACTGAGATAAAATCTAGGAGGCTCTTGATTCTGTCCATATCTGTGAAATAACGACTAGCCAGCTGGTTAGCTTGTCATAGGACAGTCACAGTCTCCACAGTTCTTACTGCGCTCACCATATAACATTTTCCCCCACTAGAAGGCAGCTTTCTGAAGAAAGAGACCATGTCATCTTTTCTCTGTCTCTAATGTAGTCCTGGAAGGGTTCATAGTGCTGGCCACCATGAGCACAGCGGAGCACAATTGTGACCAACTGTGATGTGCTCCTCAGCCCCTGAGCCCACCTCTACCCCATCCAGCTCCTCACTGGATAACAGTGAGCTCCAGGCTCCATGTAAGAAGCCCGACTGTGGGCTGCGCACCTGGGCTGGAGGCAGAGCTGCCATGCTTCCTTGATTAATATGCCCACCGTTTCCTAAGCACTGCTCGAGTGCACATACACAGATTTACTATGTTTTGCTATTTTCCTGATTCGGGGACATCTGGGGCCTTTGTGGGTGGCTGGGAGGGACTTCCCCTCTATGGTAAACTAATTCAAAGAGAGGCAAAACCAGTCTATTAACGTCACAGTGTGTCTTTCCTGTGCAGACCTACTGACTCCAAAGCCCTGCCACCCTAGTTGCCTCTCTTTTTGGACTCTCACAAGGTTCCTGTATGCAAGGCAACTGTCCTCCTTCTCCGTTTCCCTCAGTCACACAGCAGGTAGTTCTGGAAACCCTAAATCTCAGAGTCCTTTCAAACTGGGCAGTGTTGAGCCCAGCCCCATGAACCTGACATTCCTGTATCTTCTGATAAAATCCACAGAAGACTCCTGTCCTCAGTTCCCCTTTATTCCTTCTGCCTTTCACCAGTCCAGGTGGTCTGCATGACATGGGAAGCTTCCTTCTGTTGGGAATGATAACAAATACACTCTTCAATGACAGCTGTCTCCTGGTCTGTGACCCTCATTGTGCTTAAGTGGTACTAAAATCTACATTGTGAAAGAGCTACACACACACACACACACACATACACACACACACACACTTCTCCTCTTTCTCTAAAGAAAATATAGTTGAGATTGTGAGGCGGGATGCCTTCTGTTTGGATACGTCCATTATTTTCATTAATAAGTTAATTTGGTGAGATGTAGAGACACAACAGGACTGGGTTTCCAGCCGTTTTCCCTAGCCGTGGGGAAATGGTCAAAGCAGTAATGAAACACACACACCCTAGAATGCAGGTCCCACCCTGGCATGGAGCTTTGAACAAGTCATCATTTTGGTCACTGGATTCTTGGGTGTTGTTTCCCATAGGCAAGAGGGGGACAGCTGTGGAGTAGGACTGTTAGAGACTAAGTTGCAGCTGTGGGGTTGATGTGGGAGAATTTTCCTAAATCCTTTTTGAGGTAGGGAAGTAAAATGCAGAGAACCTTTGCATGTGATATGTTTCTCTCTCTCTCTCTCTCTCTCTCTCTCTCTCTCTCTCTCTCTCTCTCTCTCTCTCTCTCTGTAGGAAACCACAACAGAAGTAACTATAAATACACGTAGGCGTCGGTGATTGTGAGGAAGAGTGTGGAGGGCCCAAGCTGTGCTGTTGATCCTCCAGCATGGGTAGGGCTGGGCTGATGTGGAATGAGGAAATAGGATGAGAGAAACTGGGGTGCATTAGATGAACGCTGGCCCTGACAACCCTCTACCAACATCACACTTAAGTAGTCCAGTATGTTTATGTGCAAATACATCTTAAGACCCTAAAATTTAATGGCTCTGCAATTGAGTAGAATTTTTTTTAGAATATTTTTTAGAATATTTTAATATCATCTTAATAATGAACATATTTATGGGGAGTTCATATTTCAATGCCACTGTATACTATACAATTTCATATAATTTCAGCCACCTCAAATTCTTATCATTGCTTCATGATAAAAGGGCCAAAACCTTCCCTTCTTGTCAAATTAGAAAGACATGACGTTCTTCTTAGCTGGGGAGCCTGTGTCATGCTGCAGAATAGCAGGGCTTATTCTTTCTCCCCAATAGGCATGCTCTGTCCAAGTCCTTTCCAGGCAGACATGGGAGGGACTTAAACTGCCACCTCCCATCTGACTTGGGGACAAACGGTCTGGGAAGACACAGTCAGGTCTCTTCCGTGTGTCTGCATTGCCAGAAAGAATGGAATATTTCTGTCCCTTGAGTCATAGGCCACCCTAGACTTGCCAGCTCTGTCCCCTGTGGTCACTTGGGCCAGACAACAGCGAGTTCTTTTCTCACAGCCCAGAGTCTCCTGTCCTGCAAACTTAGCCCCTTCTATTGGATGTTAGTAAGCCGGGAGTCTAAATATGGCCCATGGCAGTTTGATGGAAATCATTTCCAGTAAAAGAGGATGTTTCCTCAGCAGTTTTCAAGCTGGCGCTGACTCAAGCATCCTCGGGGGAGCCCACTTAACTGGTCATTAGGGAGATGGCAATAAGGCATAGAAGAATTATGTAACAAGATGCGTATCCTGTGGGGCCCCGGGGACGCCGACCTTGGCTCCTTGGGCTGAGGGGTTCGGCTGATGCTGCTCCACAAGGGTTCTTCTGTGGTCAGTCTTCAGTTCTAGAACAAGCTCTGTGGGGGAGCAGCTGCCAAGGTGACATGCCACCCACAGATCTTAGACGGTGGCCACACACTGCATTTTCAGAGCTGGAGAAGTGAATCATGGGCTTGAAAGCTTGATCTCAGGTGTTCTGTGTAGTGCAAATGGTTAAATCATCCTAAGGGCAATTTATACCGTCTTCCCAAACAGTGCATTTATTTACCTGATTTGGACATAATTAAAAGAAAAGTTCTGGCTTAGTTGTAAATGGAGTCTTTATAACTGTTCCTATGATGGTATAAATGCTAGGAAAATAGACAGATATTCTGTGTGTTCAAACCAAACAGTATATAATATACAAAATGTAGTATGCACCTGTGTATACAAATCTTATGGAATGTTGAGAAATCTGGACATCTCAGAGTGTTGGAAACAGCTTTAGATATTATTATTTGAATGTGTATTGGCTCCTATAGGCTTTTGTTTTGGATACATGGTGGCATCCATCTGGAAGGCTATGATACCTGTAGGAGGTGATGCTTAGCTGACAGAAGTGGGGTAGGACTTTGAAGGTTGTTGTATGCCCTTAGTCACTACCATCCCGTCTCCTTCCTGATCCTCTCTCAAGTGAGTAGACTCTTTCAAACAGTCTTGCCACCAGGAACTGAGCTACTTTGCAGCCTTGGGCTCCCAGCATGATGGACTGAAGCGCTCTGAAACAGCTGGCCAGAATAATTCTCTTCTCCAGTAAGTTGTTTCTGTTAGAATTTGTGGTCATTATGATCCCAAAGTAACGAACATAGGAAACTTGGATGAGAAGTGGGGTTTCTCTTGGAACTGGTTTTGACCATTTGGGTTTCATGCCCATGGAAATGGTTTGAGCTGTGGAGTGGAAGAGTCTGGAGATGTGGGTTAGAGAATCCCCAGAATTCCACAGCAGAGCTTAGTGGATGATTCTCCTGGAAATTCAGAAGGCCAGAACGCTGAGGCAAGTGTGGACACCAGGCTGTGCTCACGATGGGAACAAGGACTCTATTGAGAACTATACTGGAAGCTATTTGTGTTATATTCTGACAAGAGATCTGTCTGCATTCAGCCCTTGTATGGGTAATTTAAGTGAGGCCAAATTGAAAAGCAATAGACTAATGTAACGGGAGAATTCCAGACATTAGAGTATTCGTGTGGTGGTATGATTACTTGTGGCTGCTTTTTGTCAGGTTTACAGTGAGGACTGGCAGCAAGACCCAGAGCAGAGGGTTTGGAAAACCATGTTATTTGGCCAGGATTGGAGCACTGTTAAAGCTGTGGGGGAAAGTCAGGGTTGAGAAATTGGCCACAGATGTGAAAGAGGCCAGCATCATTAAACAGTCCTTCACTTTGCTGAGTGACATTTCCAGGATGAGATGATCAAGTTTAAAACTCACTCGAAAAACTTTCCCTTAAAAAGAGAATGTTCCAAGGTGCTTCCCCTTGGAAATGTGTGTGTGTGTGTGTGTGTGTGTGTGTGTGTGTGTGTGTGTGTGTGTGTGTGTGTGTTTGATTCTGGGGCATTCTGAAAATGCTGCAGCTTTCGTCCAAGGGAGTGTTGATCTTGCTCATGCTGGTAGGAGAACTTGGTATCATCCATGTAGTGTTTTGTGCCAAATGTCAGAATAATGGAGTCCCTGCAGTTTGCCTGTACTAAACCCATAAACCCAGACACTATATATCATGGATGGCTTCCCTGAAATCACATTTTAAGAGGCAGATGTGTGAAACTCTGAAGTCTAGGCTATAGTTGAGACCCCAGGATGTTTGCCATGCTAAAAAAATGGAACTTCTGCCTTAGAGACTTGCAGGCAGTGAGCACAGGGCCAGAAGCGCATTGCATTCCAGGTGGCGGGGCAGAGAGGCAGCTCCAATGCGTTGGAGCTCATATCTTGCCATCAATACACCAGAAACGGAGGATTTAATAAACATTTACCATGTGATGTTTCAGTCCTGCCTGGACTTGTCAGCAATCCTTTACTCTCCTCCTGTGAGGTGTGCAATAAGAATATTTATTCTGTAACTTTACAGGAGCTCAAAATTAAGAGTTTGTCTTGAGTCTCAGAGGAGACTTTGGGCTTTGGACTTTCGAACACATTGTAACGGTTATGACTTGGAGAACTGTTGAAGTTGGACCAAATGCCTTTTTGAATGATGAGACGGCCACAAGCCTTCGAGAGCTGGGGTTTAATGTTGTAGTCTGAGCTGCATGCCTGCAGAAGCTTGTGTTTTCAGGACTTGCTCCCCAGCTGGGGAGAACTCAGATCCTATGGTGATGAACTTGGCTGGTGTAAATAGGACACTAGTTGTGGGTATTTGAAGGTTCTAGGAGAACTGTGGTTTCTGCCATGTTTTCTACTTCCTTATGTGTTGTTGTGTGACCAGCCTCTGTCTGATATCCCCACGGCCCTGGACTGGAGCAGCCCATCATGTTTTCTCTGCCTTGATGCACTGGCAACCTCCGAATCTGTGGCCCAAGCCTTTTTCCCCACTGTAATTACTATGCCCTGTTACCATCATAGAGACACACAAGTGACTAATACGGATGTCATGTTCTGTTTTCTAAAAGAATGGCTTTCAGTCTTCAGATTAATGCCCAGATTCGGAAAGCATTGCAATGAATGAAAATGCCAGGCCTTCCCGCTCTCATGGTTAAGTTTCTGTCTCCAGGCCCCATGCATCTTCTCGACATCCTGTGTTCTAAATCTCTCCCTCTGCTTGGGGACCCTCTTATAATAAAGTGACATTTCCATTGATGTGACTCACGGATGTCACATATGTTGTATCTATCACACACAGCAGCCTACGTTTCAATATGCTAGTATTGGGTACTTTAAAAAAAAAAACCAGAGGTATGAAAGCCAATGAATAGGCTTTGTGTGGGTTATCTTTTATTTTAAAGACCAAGAAGATTAATACCCAGTGTCCAGGTTTTCAGTTTTGTTATCGATCACCAAACTTTTTAGTGACAACGTTTAAAGGTTTCTTTTTAGAGTCTGCTATCCTGACATGACTGACAATATTGATTACTTGTTGAAAAAAGCATGGCAGAGCAGAGAAAGCACATTTTTAATTGCAGGGGAGGGTTAGGAGGGCATGTTAGGAACAGGCAAGCATCAAAGGTGTGTGGTTGATGGGTTGTCCTAGAGACGATTTAGCATCTATCTGCCACAAGGGAGACAAACCCAACCCCAGCCTCTCACACATTTTCCATGTTTAGTTTTTGGACTTTAATGCTGGGTAGCATGTCTGTCTGAATGCATATTAGACCCAGAGTAGCCAAGGATGTGTCTCTACCTCCTCAAGGATAGAACTCAAAATACTTACCTCTGATGTCATTTGATCAGTAGTAAGCTGATGTCTGAATTCTCTACCTCCTCTGTCTGTCTGTTTGCTCACCCTTGTGTGTCTTCCATCATCCCTGTCTGTCTATTGTACGGGTTTGAATCTGTGCCTGTCTGAATGCTGCCCTTGTGAATCTCTGTCTCTCCCTATGTCTGTGTCTTCCCCCAGTGTTCTTAACAATGGGCTTTGCTGAACAACACAGAAAGCATCACACGGGGAAAGAATGAGGGTTACTCTACAGAAATCTTTAACAGTTTTACAATGGATTTCCGGGCGACTCCAGCTGACCCAGACAGGAAACACACACTATTAAGCAATAACCAAACGCTTCTTCCATGATATGACTCTCATAATATGCACACAAAGACATATACATTACTCTTGGGTTGGGGAAGACTAATTATCTTAAGATTACAGCTATGCATTATCTTGGGTTGTAGAAGTTGATCATGTGGGAAATCCAAGGCAAGCAAGGTTGGCTATTCCCTTAAAGGAAGGTTAAACAAGCAGACTGCATACATAGTAGGAAAGCAGTCTTAAGTCTTAAATGACCTCAAAGTATGTTATTAACTTGGCTGTGAGGTCCAGCAAAAATGTCAGTCTCTTAGAATGTAAGAGTTTTTTTTTTTTTTAAATCATAGTATTGAATTGCCACAGGGTGGTTTTTACTATTCTCATGTGACAGGCCACAGAGTGAGATCCAGAAACATGCCACTGTCTGAACTTATATCATATGTCTCATATTGAACCAATAATGATTATAAATAGATGCTGTCAAACTTTGCCTTCTATTGCTGTGTTAAAGCAGCATGATCAAAGAGACTTGGGACAGAAAGGGTCTATTTCAGCTTACAGCTCTCAGGTCACACTCTACCACTGAGAGAAGTCAGGATGGAACAGGCATGAACCGGAGACAGGAACTGAAGCAGAGCCCATGGAGGAGGGCTGCTTCCTAGCTTGCTTGCTTTGCGTTCTTATACACCCCAGGACGATCTGTCCAGGGGTAGCATCATGCATAGTTTTCTGGGTTCACCTCCTCTTATCAATCATTAATCCATAAAATGTCCCACAGTCTTATTTCCAGGCAATCAGCTGGTGGCATTTTCTCAACTGAGGTTCCTCTTCCCAGACAACTCTAGCTGGTTTCAAGTTAACAAAAAACCAAAAATCAAAAACCAGAACACCTCACTAAGATTGGTATCTGTACTCAGAGTTCTCTGGCTTTGTATGTGTTGACATGCTCTGATAGAGGGGAATTCTCACTACAGCGTCTCTGATTTTGCAAGATCGAGTCCCAGAAGCCTTGAATCCAAGCAGAGGGTCCTCAGAGAGAGCCCACTAGACCCCAAGTAATGGCAAAAGGAAGATCAAAACATACAGTACCCAGAGAGACTGAAATGGCCCGAGGATGCTCTACACGCCTTTGATGCATCAGAATGACAGCTCTCTTGTACACATGTTACTTTATTTTAGATCCTGGATTAGTCAGGATTCTCTAGAGTAACAGAATTTGTGGAATGAATCTCTGTATATGTGTAGAAAGGGGATTCTTTCAGATGACTTCCAGGCTGTGGTTCAGCTAATTCAACCATGTCTGACCATGAGTGGAGAATCCAAGAATCCAGTAGTTGCTCAGTCCTGAAGGCTAGGTGTCTCCGTTTGTCTTCAGTAGGCTCTAATGCCAGTGAAGGAATGGACTTGTTAGCAAGGTTAGAGCAAGCAGATAAAGAGCAAAAGCCTCCTTCTCCCATGTCCTGACACAGGCTTCCAGCAGAAGGCATGACCCAGATTAGATCTGGATTAAGAATCTAGATTAATGTCTTATCTTTCCCCAGCTCTAAAGATCTAAAGTAAAGTGTGTCTTCTTACCTCAAAGATCCAAATTAGAAGAAGTAGATCTTCCTACTTCAAATTAAACAAAAATCCCTCACAGGTGCGTCCCCCTCCATTTTGGGTTTTAATTCTATATGTAGTCAAGTTGACAATCAAGAATAGCCATCATTATCCATTGGTAGTATTAGTGTTAATTACCAAACAGGTGTTGAGATCTGTAAAATTCAGTTTTTCTATCAAGGTGCTCTTGACTCCACTATCAAATCAACTGGAACACAGAAGGGACAATCACAGGTACTCAGTTGACAACAAGTACTTTGGATATTTTATCTTGTAAAGGTTTCAAGGTAATTTAGTGAGATGGTGGTCTTTACAGACATTGCAAGAGTGATAAAAAAGATTAGAAATGTCAACAAGAAAGTCGATGGGCACCAAGCTGGTGTACAGAAAGGGTGGCATGAGCGAATGGCTGTGCATCAGCTGGTTTGTTGTGCCGCCCATCCACGAGACTGCCTTTCCTAAAAGGGGGCCTCCTCTCCAGCCTCAAAAAGTGAACCAGGGAAGATAGTTGTTTCCCTGGAAACCAAGGCTGGCATGAAAAGACAGTGGTGATTCACAGTACTGATTGTCAACTGGTGACATCCACAGTCACCCACAGCCAAGGCCAGGCCACTATGAGGGATTATTTAGGATTGGTAAGGAGACCAGTCCCCTGCTCTGGGATCTAGCGGAGTGGCATCCACCCGTCTCTGCCGCCTGACTAGTGACCAGCTGCCTCAACACCAACTACACTGATTTCTCTCCTATGATGAACTGTGAGCCTTGAACTGTGAGCCAAACAAGCCCTTTCTGTCTTCAGGTATGTTGGAAAGAGAGGCCACTTGTTCATCCCGGCCGCCTGGCTAGCTTAGCCCAGAAATAACCACACAAAACTGTATTAATTAAAATCCAACTAACATGACTATAAACTTGACTATTATAGATGATTATCTATTAACCTATATTTCTTAATTATATATTACATTTTTAAATGAACTACACCATCACAATACCCCAATCAAGAGCAGAAATATATATACATATAACAAAATTGACCTTAAATTTGTATCAATAAACCAAGATCCATACCAATGCAAATCTCCATAGCACAGGTGCTTTGTCATCACCGCAGCAGGAAGGTACCTACTCCAACAGGTGTCTTGGGATCTTGTCTTTTGTAGTAAAATGCGGTAGCTTTCATTTTTTCATTTGCTTTTATATATCTGGGTGTTAGGTCTGCATGTATGCCTGGTGCCTGGGGCAGTGTAGGAGGCCGTGGAACACAAGTTACGGACATGTATGAGTCCCCACGTGGCTTCTGGGAATTGAATCTGGGACCTCTGGAGGAGCAGCCTGGGCTCTTACAGCTGAACCATCTGTCCAGCCTCCAAATGCAGTATCCCAAGATAGAATTAATGCCTGGAGTGCACAGCAGGTCAGATGATTTTACAGATGGTGTTCTGTACACCTGGATGACTTAACAAAAGCTTTCCCAACACAGAGTTAGAGATTTGTAGCTCAAATAGTTTCCCCTTTCCAGCCCATACTTTCAAACTTATGAGAAGTGCATTGTTATTTTGTACAAAAATCTAACCAGTTCATTTTGTATCAAGTGAAGTTTTCTCACTTTAAGTATATCTCCTCTTAGGTAATCATTTTCAAATTTTCTTATTGTAAAAAGCTTGTTAATGGGATGTGTTCATCCATTAGTTGGAAACTGTGAGAAATTTAAGACAAAGGGAATTTTAGGAAAATTAAGTGAGTACATGCAGATTTTAATGTTACTTTGACAGAATTTTTGACATTTTAGTAACTCCGGTTGAGAGCCTGGAGAGATGAGCAGGGTAAAATCACTTGATGTCCATACATAAGGGCCTGAGGAGATTGGGAGGATGGAGGCAGGAGGTGGGTGGGGCTTGCTGGCTGTCAGCCTGGCTCCAGGATCAGCGAAGGACCCATTTTCAGGTGAATGAAGCAGAGTTTGACAGAGAAGGACACCCACGCATGGTTCCTGCATGCACGTGTGTGCTCATGTACCCACACATGTGTGTGTACATCACATACATCACATAAATAGCACGCACACATGCATGTATGCACACACACACATCTTGTCTGGTCAGTGTATATTCTGATACACTTTCAGGCTAGATGAGGTTAAGGAATTAGGAGTTAAGAATTCTGAAGGCCCGTGTATATGTGGCGTGTGTACCCCACATACTGAGCTGTACCCTTGGCCTTGCTCCAGTTGCTTTAGACCCTCCTAAGTTATTGAGGCATACATGTCATTTAAAAGTAAGGTATGATAATTGTAAGCAAATGTCAATAGTTAGCTTCGTCTATCATTATTTAATATTAAGACTACTACATTTTGGTCAACATTAGTAGTAACAGATGTTTAGATGTAAAGAACACGGTTCATGAGACATCTACACAGGCAAGGGCCGGGTTGCTCCGACTGATAATGGAATGGAATGAGGGGCTCAGAGAGTCCCCACTTTCCTGATCCCGATTCTGATTCATCTGCTGTCAGACCTCACTGTGGGCTTTAACCAGGTTAGAAGTAATTGATAATAGAGCCTTTTCCCTCCTCCAGCCATGTCCTCTGATGGGGACACGAGAGCCTTCTCCTTCCTCCCGCCATGTCCTCTGATGGGGACACGAGAGCCTTCTCCCTCCTCCCGCCATGTCCTCTGATGGGGACATGCATCTTTATAGTCATTCACTCTATTTCCGATGAAGTAACCATCACACAGTTATACCCGAACTACAAATAGCATGTTTGCATGCATGTGGTCCATGCAGTATTTTATCCTATGTTTTCTCTGGAGCAGTAACCCTGGAAGTGCGCAGACAAATCATTCCTTAAAGAATAAGAAGACCCTTCGCAAAGAGGGACAGTACCTAGTTGTTACTGGGGGTTTCTAGGGGAGCGTGAGATAAATAGGATCACGATTCATTGCTTACATGTAGGAACTTCTCAAAGAATAAACAAGAGTTAGCCTACTTTTTCCTGTAAGTAAACAATTGTGTTTCTGTGAGAGAATTACATCACATGTGAGTACAGATGGTATAGTTTATAACCTACCCGAGACTCAGAGCTGAGCCTCCGTGTTTCACTGGGGTGGAGAGAGAAGACACAGATACTACAAAGTGTGCATGACTCAAGGCCTCACCAACATCAGGCCACAGAACATGCCATGCCACAGAACATGCCACACCACACAACATGCCACACCACACAACATGCCACACCACATAACATGCCACACCACACAACATGCCACACCACACAACATGCCACAGCAATAACATGCCACGCCACACAACATGCCATGCCACACAACATGCCACGCCACACAACATGTGTGAGCACACCAGAACACTTTCTGCTCACGACACACAAGGTTATGAATTAATTTTTGGATTTTTTTTAAATATGTTTGTCTTGGTGCAGAGGCAGCTAAGGAGATAAGGTGCTGCTTGTACAAAGTGCTCCCAGAACTCACGTGAGAAAGTAGAAGAAATGGCAGGAAGGCAGAGACAGGAGAGTTCCTGTGGAGAACTGGGCCCAGCCTCCTTGGCAAGCTTCAGGCCAATTAGAGACCTTGTCTCAAAAAACAAGATAGACGGTGCCTGAGAAACAACATTCAAAGTTGACATTTGACCTATACACACACACACACACACACACACACACAAACACATGCATGGATGCACGCACGCAGCAAGTGCGCATAAAGGCACACACATGAGCGTACCTGGCTCATAAACTTTTTAAACTTTGATGCCCATGCTCCCAATTTACTCAGGAGATCTTATCTTTTTCTACTTCCCATGTAGATTAGATCTATGTATGTCTCTCTTAGGGTCCTCATTGTTGTCTAATTTCTCTGGGGTTGTGAATTGTAGGCTGGTTTTTCTTTGCTTTATGTCTAAAACAACTTATGAGTGAGTACATATGATATTTGTCTTTCTGGGTCTGGGTTACCTCACTCAATTTGATGCTTTCTAGATCCATCCATTTGCCCACATATTTCAAGATGTATTAATATTGTGTCTTTACACAATGGAGTACTACACAGAAAAAAACCCAAAAACCAATGGCATCTTACAGGAGCATGGGTGATTATGTAGCAGCATTGCTGAAAAGACCCCAACAGGGCAATGACTTAGGAATCTGTAGCCCAGGAACCTGATGCACAAGTTGTGGGCAGCTTCTCAGAAGAGTCGCCTCTCCTTCAGTAATTATCCTTTGTTTATGTTGTCCCCAGGGGGCCGCAGGAGCCTTGGGACTTCCTGAGCCTCCTGTCTTGTCTGAGTTTCTTTAGCTTCTTTGCTTGAGGAGGAAAGGGTTCCTTTTAGAAGTGCACAGCAAATGGAAGCAGACCCTCCCCACTTGAGCCACAGCAGGAATGTAAGGCGCCTGGCTATAGCAGATCAGCTTTGTTCTCTCCCTTTCTTTAGTTCTTTGAGGATTCCCTACAATGCATTTGTTTCCAGGTTCGGGCTATGACAAACAAAGCTGCTATGAACATAGTTGAGCACATGTCTTTGTGGCATGATTGAGCATCCTTTGGATACATATCCAAAAAGTGATATTATTGGGTCTTGAGGAATGTTGTTTCCTAATTTTCTGAGAAATTGCCACACTGACATCCAAAGCGGCTGTACCAGCTTGCATTCCCACCAGCAATGCAGAAGTGTTCCCTTTACCCCACATCCTCTCCAGCATAAGTTGTCATCAGTGTTTTTGATCTTGGCCATTCTTACAGGTATAAGATGAAATCTCAGAGTTGTTTTGATTTGCATTTCTCTGTTGGCTAAGGATGTTGAATATTTCCTTAAGTGTCTTTCAGCCATTTTAGATTCCTTTGTTGAGAGTTCTCTGTTTAGGTCTGTACTCCATTTTTTTTTATTGGATTATGTGATCTTTTGGTGTCCAATTTCTTGAGTTCTTTGTATATTTTGGAGATCAGACCTCTGTCTGATGTGGGGTTAGTGAAGATCTTTTCCCATTCTGTGGGCTGGCGTTTTGTCTTGTTGACCGTGTCCTTTGCTTTATAGAAGCTTCTCAGTTTCAGGAGGTCCCATTTATTAACTGTTTCTCTCAGTGTTTGTGTTACTGGGGTTATATTTAGGAAGTGGTCTCCTGTACTGGCACTTAAATTTATATGTAAAATACATTATAATTAAAATACAAAATACAATCATTTCTTTTTTTTCCATACATTGTTTTGTTTTATTTTTTCCATTCAAGAACATAATTAAAGAAATAAAATTTTTTTTCCTTTCTTCCCCTTCTCCCGGTCCTCTCCCACTACCCCCCCACCCCTCCTCCCTCCCCCTTCTTCCTTGAAAGAGGGCATGGTGCCCTGCCCTGTTGGAAGTCCAAGGCCCACCCCCATCCCTCCTGGCCTAGGAAGCAGTGCATTCAAAAAGACTCGGTTCTCAAAAAGTTAATACATGCAGAAGAGATAGGTCCTGGTGTCATTGTTTGTGGGTTCTCCATC